>CM034358.1:46088901-46179113 GCA_019925275.1 Mytilus edulis
CATTATTAGGATATGTAGTTTAAAAAATGTGTCCGGTTACCCGGCCAACCAACCAAGATGGCCACCATGGCTATAAATAGAACATCGGGTAAAATTTAGATTTTGGATTAAAACTTTGAAACTAAAGCATTTAGAGT
This sequence comes from Mytilus edulis, assembly GCA_019925275.1. NCBI lineage: Eukaryota > Metazoa > Mollusca > Bivalvia > Mytilida > Mytilidae > Mytilus > Mytilus edulis. The sequence continues at coordinate 46,089,039 of CM034358.1, forward strand.
AAATCTGACAAGGTGTTAAATTGTTAATCAAGTCAATATCTATCTACCCTGAAATTTGCAGATGAATTTGACAGCTGGTTGTTGTGTTGCTGCCCCCCAATTGGTAATTTTTAAGGAAATTCTGTCGTTTTTTAGTTATTACCTTGAATACTATTATAGATAGAGATAATCTGTAATGTTCAGCAAAGTAAGATCTACAATTAAGTGAACATGACCAAAATAGTCAGTTGACCTCTTAAGGAGTTATTGCCCTTTATAGTCAATTTTTAACAATTTTCATTAGTTTTTACAAAAAGATTTCCTCTGGAACTAAAGGGCCAAGTTCATTATAGATTGACAAAATTGTAAGTAATAAGAATGTTCAGTAAAGTAAGATCTCGAAACACATCACCATCACCAAAACACAATTTTGTAATGAATCCATCTGACGATCTGTTTTTCTATGTTTGATATGCATATATACCAAGGTGAGCAACACAGGATCTTAAGAGCCTCGAGTTTATACTATATATATACTAGTATATGTATAAATATATTGACATACAATCTTAGGCAATGAACATTACGTTCTCGTCGCTGACAATAATGTAAGCATTCTTATTTTGACTTTAAGATTATGTTTTTTGTTTTATATATAAACTCATCATTGATGCCAGGATTGAAATTTCATATTTACGTCAGACGCACGTTTCGTCTACAAAAGACTCATCAATGACGCTCGAATAAAAAAATACTAAAAAGGCAAAATGAAGTACAAAGTTGACGAGCATTGAGGACCAATATTTCACGAGATCATCATAGATACCAGGATTGAAATTTCATATTTACGCCAGAGGCACGTTTCGTCTACAAAAGACTCATCACTGAAGTTCGAATCAAAAAATATTAAAAAGGTCAAATGAAGTACAAAAATGAAGATCATTGAGGACCAATATGTCACGTTCCGATATTGTTGTTTCTCCGATTTCCTTAATCTTTTTTAAGGATAAGATATTTTTAACAGATAAAAATTTAATTATGATATTGCTTGTAGACTTCATTAATCTTATTTCGAATGTTTATTTTAAAATATATTGTAGATGAGCTACAGGAAATAAAAGCGTATTTACGTAATAAAAAGAGAGAGAAATTTGGTAAAAAGGTACTTGAAGAGATAAAAACCTGTGTTGACCTCATGCAAAAGTTACATGAGACATGTTTGGTACAGGAGAACAATTTCGGATTTCTAAAAGCAATTTTAAAATTTGTGAATCGAGAAGATCTAATACAAAAAATAACTGCATTGGAAGAGCGAATAAATGGACTACCAAAAGGTACAGTTTCAAACAATTTGTTATGATAACATTCACTTTATGAATTTAGTCATTCAGTTTAGACCAAACAAATAACACTATTATACTTTATGCCAACATACCAAATTTTGATTTGTTAAAACAAGGGAGATAATATACTATATTCCATGGCAAATCCCCTATTACCCTTCATGGCGACGATTGATCAAGTGTGCACTTTATTGGATACTGGAATTGTTGTTATGAAGAGACGTCATAGTTTATTATTTAAATTAGAAATTTAATTGACAGTTAAACAGAACCTTTGGTATAATAAATCAGAAAATACATAGCTGAGAAGGTGACAGAGCAGATTGTTACCCCTAGATTGCTACATAGAAATGGGAAGCTATAATTGGGAAGCTGAAATCCTATCATTTGTTGAAAAGTTTTGTTAACAACCGATCCTCACTTTCAATTTCTAGAAGTAAATCAAGATATAAAAAAGATTTAATTGGATCAGTGGTATCATTTATCTCAAGTTTGATGTGTAAGATTCGTTCAACATAGTCAAAAAAATTTAAATTATTAACTGAAAGAACATCATTTATATGGCAAAAGTAAAGTTACGATGGTATAGGAATCTAAAATAAAAATGATAGAATTTGTTCATAGTTTGCCAAAACGTAGTATCTATTGATATATGTTTAAAACTTTAATAAAAATGATAGGTCACCGCGCATTTTCTCAAGCTACACAGGTTGTGACAAAATGACACATTTTGTATGGACTATACAGGACACAACACCATTTTGTGATTAGAAACTAAACAAATTGATAGAATTGTCAAATAAATTAAGAAAAAGCTTTCAGACAATGATTTGGGAATATCAAAAGAAAAGATAGGGTCACCGTACGTTTTTTTCTGGCAAAAACACAAAATAGAAAAATTCCATGTAGAATCCTTCAGAAAATGCACTGTTTTAGAGTTACCTCCCCCTTAAATGCCAATTTAAAAACATTTAAAAAAAATCAACACTTGAAAAATATCAATAAGATTAGACTTGAAGTTGTCAATATTCAGATCCTGTAACATGTGTTTTTTTAAAGTTATTTTAGTTGCAATTAGTTTGGTCAAGGTAAAAGAAATGAAAGGTGCAGACTGATTTTTTTAAGTAGGGAGGTATTATCATAACATTAACAGATGTTCTGCCTGGTTTCCTGAATTATAATAATCATAATAAGTAAACATTTTTATGATACTCAAAATCAAAACATTTACGCCTTGAATTTAATACTCAAAATCAAAACACAAAGGTTACTGGTTCGATTCTCGTTTGGGATGAAAATTTCAGTAACTCAGTTTTCGGCTCTCTCTTGACACCATCTGCGAGTATGGTCTTGAGGAAACGATGATAGTCCGTCGGAAGGGGACGATAAATGGCTGACTCGTGTTAAGAAAGAGCTATATCTCACACCCTTGTATATTTCGAAAAAGAGTAGGCTAAAGCCGCAACAAGGCAGCACTCGCACCCGCAAAGTGGAAAGGGATTTATATAAGTTGCAAAACTTGTTTCCCAATCCACTATAATTAAATATGTTTAAACTAAACTAACATTTACTTCTTGAATTTGATACAACTCATCAGAGATACAAGGACTAAATTTTTTTATATTCGCCAGACGCGCGTTTCGTCTACAAAAGACTCATCAGTGACGCTCGAATCCAAACAAGTTGTTGCTGATTTTTTTGAGACATTTTTTTTTGTAGTTGTAGTGTTTGCATTAAAAAAAATCAAATTAGTTTCGATAACATTAACTTGAAATGTGTAAAGCATATAGTTTGTATTGTTTTGTATTTATGATGTATGTACCATTGTAATTGTAATGTCATAGTGCTAGTGTAAAAATAATGCGTATTATGATTTTCAATTCAAACAAGTATCAAGAATTGTCAAATCACTGTTCTATCATTTACAAGAAGGAAATCCTATTAAAGATACGATAGTTTGAATAAACGAGGGTGGATGAGTTTTTAACCTAGATAATTAACCAATCAAAATGCATTTTTCTTGGCTGTTTCAGAAATAAAATATATTACTCCAATATAAGCGTAAAGATTGTAGTATTATAAGTGTGTTTATTTGTTTAATATTATAGAAAACTGAGATCAAGCAATGAATATCTAAAGATAGTATTGCTTTTAACATAATGTTAATTATGCTGAGGGAGTATAGAAACATTTGTAGTTATGTTCAGAACAGGACATAATTTAGTATTCTTAACACAATATTGAATTACATTTGGCAGTTGTATGCTGTGCAATTATTTTTATTTGATAATTGGGTTTCGTTACAAAGAAACATGAAATCTGATTTTTTTTTTAATGTAGAGAATGAATCGGCTACAGGATCAACATTGAAGTTAAAGATGAAAATAAAGCAAAATCTTGTATCCATGATTTCAAGTTCAACCAGAATCATAAAACAAAAAATTGCTGATAAGATTCAAGATTTACAGAAAATTGACGAAAGAGCAACTGAACTGACAAGCAAGTCTGAATCATGCCGCCAGAAGATGGAAGAATGTGCTAAACAAAAAATGCAAATTGAAATTCAGATTAGAAATTTGCGGTCAGAAGCAGATGTTTTACAATGTTCAGAGAAGACTTTAGGAAGTGAATTTATTGCAATTCAAAAAGACAAAGACGCCCTAAAATATTTACACAAGAAGCAAGTAACTGAATTAGATAGTTTCAGAAACAAATTGAAAAGGGAAAACGAATTACTAGTGAAACACAAGAAAGAATTAGAGAGTATGAAACATGAATTGAATAGTGTCGGTATGTTTAACATTACAAAACATTGTTAGAAACCTATTGGATATCAAGATATATGAATTAGAGAGTGTGTTAATGCCAAAAGGGACATTCAAACTTATAAGTCAAAGTAAACTGCCTACACAAAAAAAAAAAGAAAAAGAAAAAGACCATCAGACAATCAACCGTTCACAAACACAACATAAAAAACTAAGGCCTGATCAACACGAACCCTACCAAATACTCTTACTATAAGTATAAACAAAAAGGTGCCTTTAAAAGAGGAAATATAAGCTAGCCGAAATATCCCCTTACCTGCGAAATTGTTTTTAAAGCATACACAGCTACTTTTGCATAGGTACTATTTCTGTACTAAAAATTTGTAGTACTGGAAATCTACTTTTAATATTCAGTACTATTTTGTTACTCTTAAATTATTGTAATATTTAGGTACCTGTATTTTATAGTACTTTTTTATACTTGAAATTTAGGTACTACAGATTTTTGGTTACTACTGTTACATTTTCAGCATTTTGAAAGTTTTTCTATTTCAAATCTCTTAAAGTTATGATTTTCAAACACGGAATGTTGTATTATTTCTGTACCACAATATTTAGTACAAATCAAGTACTGTAAAATACAAGTACCTAAATATTACAATAGCTTTAAAGTAAAGAAAAAGTACTCAATATTAAAAGTAAATTTCCATTACTGCATTTTTTAGTACAGAAATAGTACCTATGCAAAAGTAGCTGTGTATTTAAAATATGCGTCAAATTTTGAATTACTGCTTCTAGTTGGATAGTTTTGAATAGTGAAACCCCGATATATAGACCACAATTAGCCGTTTCAGAATCTAAAGAATCATGGGTAATTTCATTATTCGTACCCCAAAATGAAACTAACGCCACGTCATTGGTTAAATTTCCATTGTTTATGACATTTTTAACCAATCAGAACGTTGTGGTGTACACTTTTGAAAATATTACCCAGGATGCATTAGATTCTGAAACGGAGAATTAGTTGGATTTTTAGAACCTTTTGATTTTGCATTGTTGTCATTACAGGAATTGAACATACAATGCAGACATATGTTCCATGTTGTTTTGGGGTAAGCAAAACGACGGGTGCCACATGTGGAGCAGGATCTGCTTACCCTTCCGGAGCACCTGAGATCACCCCTAGTATTTTGGTGTTTATTCTTTAGTTTTCTATGTTGTGTCATGTTGTTTGTTTGTCTTTTTCATTTTTAGCCATGGCGTTTGTTTTAGATTTATGAGTTTGACTGTCCCTTTGGTATCTTTCGTCCCTCTTCCATGTTATCATGGTGATATCCCAAAAATATATCTTTCTGCTCACAGATCAAGTCATATCATGTCATATCATTTGTATTTGAATTCAATTTTAAATGCTAAATGTTTTCTTAAAATAATACCAGTTATATTAATCTCCTAATTAGTATACTGTTCATATTATTGTTTAAAGACAATGTTGTCTTTTTTTGAAACAATATGATCGTAGCGGAACCGACAAAGGCATAGTAAATCAAATAATAGAAGCGGTTCAATATGATTATATGAAAAGCCACTCTAAAGTACAAAAAAACAACAATCCAACTACAAAAAGCTGATAAAAAACACAGATAGGAATTAACGAGCACCGATAATGTTGACAATATATTAGATTTTAGAATGCATAGGGTTATAATATATAGAATTCATTTCAACTTGAAACGGTTTAAGAATGTGTTTTCTTTTTTGCATTCATGTTGTATGTAACATTTCATTGTTTATTTAATAGCTACTGATAGTGATAGTCCTGTCATTGGGAAAGCAGGTAGTGTGAATTAAATGCCAACTATGATCTTGAATTCAAATAGTATCAAGAATTGTCTTATCATTTATTCTATCATTCACAAGAACATGAAGAAGAAAATCCTATTTAACATATACAAAATAAGCTTAATCATTGTTTTCTAAAAATTGTATGAACTTCAATGATCTTGATGGTTTAAGACAAATATTTTATTATTTTAATAAATTTAATCGTTTAAATGTCACCTTCATGAATAAAACGTTGCCTTTGTTATGAAAAATAGGCTAACCGAATATATCCCCTTACCTGCAAATGTTGTTTTTAATATTTCAAACATGTGGCAAATTTTGAATGATTGGTATTGTAGTTGAACAATTTTAAATAATTAAGAACATTAATAAGTTTTACGATTCTAAGAACTCTTTGACTGTAAAGTGGTCGTTGAAAATAGTCAACATAAAATGCAGAATAATGTTCCATGTTATCATGAGCATATCCGAAAGATATACATGTATCTTCATTCTCAAGATTCTCAAGACAAATCATATTTGATTATGTATAAAGATATTATAGGGTTATTGCATGAATATTATTAGTTACATAGTGTGCTAGTGACCTAATACGGTATATATGGGGTCAGTAAATTCCATATGTGGTGTAACGAATTTATCTTAACGAATATCTTAAAGTGTATAATTTAGACTTGTGATCTATCAAAATGAGCGAGCCAGTCTTCAATACTGTAACGTTAGCATAAAGAAACTAATTCCATCGATCCGACAAGAACAATAGCCAACGATAACAGCTTGTTAGGTTTAAATGTGTTTAATGAATTTGTTTCAATCTTAATCATCAATTTCTTCGTCTGTTGAAACTTTTAAGATTTTTTCTCAGTTCCGTTTTGTTGTTATAAAGGGACGTAACACCACTACAACCATAAGCCCCGCCTCCCTACCTAATATCAAATATACACGGTCTTCACGCGGACGCTTTTAAGCAATAACATTCCTAGAAATGTATAGGAGATAAGATAATGGGGAATATTGTCAAGAGTAGAATTTTATATTGCGACTGGACAATATTCCCCAAAATTCATGTAATAACCCTTTTATTGTATAGCAATATAATATTTGAAAGTAAAAATTGGTTTAGGCTAAGATTTTGTCGTTGATGATGTCATGAATTTTGAAGATTTATATTAGAATTTTTTGCACGCTAAGTTTTGGTGATTACTTTCTGTGGGAAATATTATATTGCTTTGCAACAATATAGGGTTATTGCATGAATATTGGGGAATATTGTCCCGAGGAGAATTTCATATAGCACGAGTTTGCGAGTGCAATATATATGTGTTCTACGAGGGACAATATTCCCCAATATTAATGCAATAACCTTGTTATTGTATAGCAATATAATATTTGAAAGTAAAAATTGGTTTAAACTGAGGTTTTGTCGTTGATGGCGTCATGAATTTTGAAGATTTATTGCACTAGTGCAAAAATGAAATTTATTGCACGCTTAGTTTTTGGTTACTTTCTGTGGGAAATATTATATTGCTATACAATTATATATAGATAATTACATATTGCCTGATGAAGATGTTCCTGCAATTAAGAAACCAGGTTGTATTATAAGTAAGGACGATTACAATTCAAACAAACGGGAAAAAAAACTATTTAACATAACTATGCAGATTGAACTTATTAAATTGTTTGTGTAAATAATAGGAACCTCACTTTTAGTCTAGCCTTTGCATTCTGATTGTTGCAAACACTTCGACTGCGTGTCGTAACTTACAATGACAGTAGTTACATTTGAACAGGTCTATTTCCAGAAGACAAAATCAAGTACTACTCTGATCTCTTAGTTTTGTACACGTTGTTCCGTTTATTAAGTTTAAACATTGATTTTTTTCACACACAGCAATTGAATTTCTATGATACTATTAGTTACACAGTGTGCAATTGTCCTTATACGAGAATTTATCGATAAATTCCGTATTAGGACAATTAGACGTTGTGTAACGAATTTAACCTGATTTTGTTATATCACATATTATTATATTCAAATTCAAAATTAGAACAATATCAACCAAATATATTTTAGATATTTAACATGTTTAACCTAAAACTTAAAAAAAATAAAAAATATTAGGACTATTTAACAAATCATTTTTTTTTAATTATTTTTATCAGGTCAATGGTATAAGGGAGATAATTCCAATTGACGTAATAAATAAGGGAGATAATTCCAATTGACGTTATAAATAAAGGAGATAATTTCAATTGACGTAATAAAAATTTGTACTGAAATTTATTAGGCAATATCAGCCAATCAAATTGCAAAAAAATTACTCTTAATCAGAATAAAAATTATAACAAAGATATGGTTGCAATTATTATTGCGATTGTTAAACAAAGAACCAAAATTGCAAGATTTAAGATTTGGGACATGCTTTATATAAAAGCTATTACAATTTGGAATGCTTAATTTTATTTAAGTGGATTTCAAATGAATGTTTTGATTTAAGTGAAAACTATCCCGTCACAATTCTTCCATTTATAAAAACATTACAAAACTTTCTGGATTACAGCATATTGAATTATTTTAGAAAAAAGAGGTACTAATTAGATAAAATTCTATTCACAAGACAAACAATTCTTCAATAACTTGATCATGACAAAAGACTTTGTAAAAAGTAAAAGCTAGTGAAGATAACATCGAACCTCGTTTAATTAAGATGTAATTCTCTTTCCGTTCATTCGCAATAAGGTAATATAAAATACAGCCCGTTAGATTAAAAGACAAAGAATATGGTTTGATTAACAAATATGGAATGCCAGTATGAAATACAAAAAAAAAAGAGACCGATAAAAGCATATCACAGCGGTATAAAAAAAAAGATCGGACTAAACAAACTCCTACTGTTTAGCCATATACCGGATTAATGTCAAAGCAATTGCTTGTAATTTTAAATGTGTATATAGTGTATTTTGATATGTATTATATGTTATATTTAATTTTTAATTTTATAGAGCATGTTGATCCCAAACCTGTTAATGAGAAACCAGGTTAGTGTTACAGTAATAATTTAAATAGTTTTGAAATAAAATAGTTTGCCGAAATAGCGTATCAAGAATTGCAGTTTCACTGTTACATCATAAAGAAAATCTTATAACATATAGTTATCAAAAGTACCAGGATTATAATTTAGTACGCCAGACGCGCGATTCGTCTACATAAGACTCATCAGTGACGCTCAAATCAAAATATTGATAAAGCCAATCATGCACAAAGTTGAAGAGCATTGAGGATCCAAAATTCCAAAAAGTTGTGCCACATACGGCTACGGTAATCTAATCTATATCCAGTTTGTTTTTTTTTTCTTTTTTTTTAATAATGGGAACTTCAGTACTAGACTTGACATTCTTATTGTTGCAAATTATGCAATTGGGCGTCGTTACTGTGATGAATATTTGAATTGGTCAATTGCCAAAAGAAGAAATCAAACATATGTCTCTTTGATTTATATATATATTTTTTCAGATTATCAGTTTTTCACAACGTGATCCTTACAAAAAATGCGATAAATATATCCAACTGAAAGTGTTAACAAAACTAATAAAATGACAATGCGATGACCAAAAAAAAAGGTAAAACAAAAACAAAAACAGCAGTTGGTGTATACAAAACACAACATAAAAATATAGAACAAAGAAACATAAAAACCCGGGGTGATCTCAGGTGTTCCGTATAAAATTGGCAGATGCAGAATGACTGTGAATGTGACATCAACCCTTATTTTGAAATGACGGTGATGTAAGCAATAGCAAGACTCTTAATTTAATTTAGTTTAAATATTGATCTTTCTAGAAGAACACAATAAATCTATGTTGAAAATGTTAAAAAATTATTGTTGCATTTATTATTGCAATTGTTGAAAAAAACAGTATGTGCACAATTTCAGATTTAGGAAATATTGCACATAAAAGCTTTTTTAATTTCAAATGCGAGTTTTGATTTTAGCAAAACCTTTCAATAAAACGATCTCCGTATTTTCATTCAAAAATATATTGCGAATGAGTAATGTAAGAAATTTATAAAAAAAAAAAAACTGCGAGTACTCTCAGATCAGTAATTAGTTTCTTTTTGTTGTTGGGATATACAAGTACTCGACCACGTCCTCTCTGATGTCTTTGTTTTGTATACATTGGTCCGGTTATTAAGTTTAAACATTGATTTTTTTTCACACACAGCAATTGAATTTCTATGACACAAATTATAACAAAGATATGGTTGCAATAAACAAAGAACCAAAATTGCAAGATTTAAGATTTGGCACATGCTGTATATAAAAGATATTACAATTTGGAATGCTTAATTTTATTGAAGCGAATTTCAAATGAATGTTTTGATTTTAGTGAAAACTATCCCGTCACAATTCTTCCATTTATTAAAACATTACAAAACTTTGTGAATTACAGTTTATTGAATTATTTTAGAAAAAGAAGGTACTAGTTATAAAAAATTCTATTCACAAGACAAACATTTCTTCAATAACTTGATCATGACAAAAGACTTTGTAAAAAGCAAAAGCTACTGAATATAACATCAAACCCCGTTTAAGATGTAATTCTCTTTCCGTTCATTCGCAATAAGGTAATATAAGTTACAGTCCGTTAGATTAAAAGTCAAAGAATATGGTTTGATTAACAAATATGGAATTCCAGTATAAAATACAAAAAAGAGACCAGTAAAAAGCAAATTACACGGGTAAAAAAAAGAAGATCGGACTAAACGAACTCCTGTTTAGCCATATATCGGATTAATGTCAAAGCAATTGTTTGTAATTTGAAATGTGTATATAGTGTATTTTAATATATATTATATGTTATATTTCATTATTAATTATTTTATAGAGCATGTTGATCCCAAACCTGTTAATGAGAAACCAGGTTAGTGTTACAGTAATAACTTAAATAGTTTTGAAATAAAATAGTTTGCCGAAATATAGTATCAAGAATTGCAGTATCAGTGTTACATCATAAAGAAAATCCTATAACATATCCAGATTGTATTTATTTCTTTTTTCTTTAATAATGGGAACTTCTGCAAATGTTAGCACCTTTCCTAAGTCAGGAATCTGATGTACAGTAGTTGTCGTTTGTTTATGTTAATTATACGTGTTTCTAGTTTTTTTATATAGATAAGACCGTTTGTTTTCCCGTTTTAATTGTTTTAAACTAGTAATTTTGGGGCCCTTTATTTAGCTTATTGTTCGGTGAGAGCCAAGGCTCCGTGTTAAAGGCCGTACATTGACCTATAATGCTTTTCTTTTATAAATTGTTATTTTGGATGGAGAGTTGTCTTATTGGCACTCACACCACATCTTCCTATATCTATTCAGTACTAGACTTGACATTCTCATTGTTGCAAATGCTGCGACTGGGCGTCGTTACTGTGATGAATATTTGAATTGGTCAATTGCCAGAAGAAGAAATCAAACATATGTCTCTTTGATTTACATATCTTTTTTCAGATATCAGTTTTTCACAACGTGATCCTTACAAAAATGCGATAAAAATATCCAACTGAAAGAGTTAACAAAACTTATAAATTGACAATGCAATGACCAAAAACAAAACCAAGAACACAACATTAACAGTTGGTATACAAAACACAAAATAAAAATATAAACTAAGCAACACGAAAACCCGATGTGATCTCAGGTGTTCTGTATAAAATTGGCAGATGCAGAATGACTGTAAATGAGACATACATCAGTAGCCTGTAATTCAGTGGTTGTCGTTTGCTTATGTGTTACATATTTGTTTTTCGTTCATTTTTTTATATATAAATAAGGCCGTTAGTTTTCTCGTTTGAATTGTTTTACATTGTCATATCGAGGCCTTTTATAGCTGACTATGCGGTATGGGCTTTGCTCATTGTCGAAGGCCGTACGGTGACCTATGTTAAGAATTGCGCTAATATTAACGTACCTTTTTGCGGTACGGCCGCTATCTTTGTGACGTCGCGTAATTGTTATACTTTATGTTGTATTGAATAGAAACGTATAATGGCAGACGTAGTTATATCTTTATCGCCTTAGACTTAGTTAACTTACGATCAAATACACAACGCAACGCAATAATCTACATTGGTGCCGTGACTTCAAACGGAGAGAATGGACATCAGCCGACTAAAATCCTTGAGAGCGGGGAACAAAGCAGCAGTAACAAAAGTTTTTAAAAAACTGGAGGAAGCCATCGGAGATTCAGAAATAGACATGGAGGAAGTATCAACATTGCTCGAAGCAATTGAGAAGAAAAAGAAGACGTTAGCCTCAATAGACGAACAGATATTAAATGCAGTCGAATCAGAAGATATAACAAATGAAATTCTTGAAACAGATGAGTATTATTTAGATTTAGAGGGTAAAATTCGAAAATTTAAAAAGTTCTTAAAACCCGTACCAAAAGCAACATCTTCGATACTAGATTCAAGCGCACCAGAGTTTGTTCCGTACACAAACCCATTTACTCACACAAGTCAGCAGCTATCCCAGTCAAGTTCGACCTCAAGTAATAACCATCGCCTACCAAAGCTATCTCTTCCCAATTTTAATGGAGACATTTTACAATGGCAATATTTCTGGGATTCATACGAGACCACGATTCATCACAATCACACATTAACTGACATTCAGAAATTTTCGTACTTGAACTCATTGCTTCAATTTGAAGCTGCAAACGTAATTTCAGGATTGACCATGACAAATCCAAACTATCACAAAGCAATTGAATTATTAAGAAACCGTTATGGCCAACCACATAAAATCATTAATGCATATATGAGAGCACTACTTGATATACCCGCACCACATGATACATTAGAAAGTTTGAGAACATTTCATGACAAATCGGAAGCTTACATACGGGGTCTAGAGTCTCTCGGACAATGTCAGGACATGTACGGATCGCTATTGATACCAGTGATTCTCGGTAAGTTACTGCATGAAGTACGAAAAAATATAACACGAGAAAACGGGAGTGACAGTTGGAATATTCAATCGCTTAGAATCGCGATAGGTAAAGAGATTTCTATTCAAGAGTCCGGATACGGAGATTATACACAGACGTATTCAACCGCAACCCCTAGCGCAAATTTCATAACAGGCGTTAAACGAGTAACTACAGATAAAACCCGTCCGATAAACACAACAGATAAATCATTTAACTCGAATCGGAAGAAACAATGCGCATATTGTGACGGAAACCACTGGCCAAACGAATGTAAAGATGTCATAGATCACGATAAAAGAGTAGCCATTATAAAAGAAAAGAGGTTATGCTTTAATTGTTTAGGTAAGCATAAAATAGCAGATTGCAAATCCAAGAATACGTGTAAGTGTTGCCACCGGAAGCATCACTCTTCATTATGTAAACAGAACTCGTACTCAAATAAACATCATATTGAAACTGAACAATCGCAAAATAAAGTAGACACAGAAACTTCTATGTTGTATACCGCTAGCGAAGAAAGGTCCACTGTTTTACTGAAAACCGCATTCAGTCCAGTCGTTCACAAAAATACATGTATAGATGCAAGAATACTCTTTGACGAGGGAGCTCAGCGCTCATTTATAACGGAAGAACTAGCAGCTAAATTGGACATTAAAATAGAGGGGTCTGAAACATTAAGTATAGCTACATTTGGAAGTACTACGAAAAAGGTGAGAAATCTTGACAAAACAACAATTAATCTTAAGTCTACCGAAGGAGAATTAATCCCTATTAAAGTTTTAATTGTACCAACCATTGCTTCACCACTTCAAACTCATAACATAGGAATAACGCAGAAGTTTTCATATTTACGTGGTCTACAATTAGCACACCCAGTCATGGAAGGAGAGCAATTTGAAATATCCTTATTAATTGGAGGTGATTTTTACTGGGACGTAGTTCAAGACAAAATAGTCCGTGGAAACGGCCCAACCGCAGTTAGCTCGAAAATTGGATATTTACTTTCCGGTCCTGTGCTTACACGAGCCAGTAATGCATCTTTCTCAATGATGAATATACTAGTATGTCACAAACAAGAAGAGTGCGATCTTGAAAAATTTTGGCAGCTTGAATCGTTGGGAATTGACGCTAAAGAACAAAATGATCCAGACCTAGCTGAATCAATTGAAAATTACTTACAAACCTCTATTACGAAGAAAAATGATAAGTATATTACGAAATTACCATGGAGAGAGAATGCGCCAGAACTACCGACAAATGAAGACATCGCAAAACGCAGAACGGAAAGCGTTATTCGTCGCCTTAAGAAGGATCCCGAGATGTTCCGAAAGTATGGTGAGATAATTACAGACCAAGAACAAAGAGGATTCATTGAAAAGGTATGTGATGAAAGTACATGCACAAACAAGGTTCATTACATTCCGCATCATCCCGTAAAAAAGGATTCAGTCACCACCCCGATACGCATAGTATATAACTGTAGCTGTAGAGCGAAAGCCAGTAGTCCTTGTCTTAACGATTGCCTAGCAACATATCCACCAATTATGACTGATTTGACGGAGATATTAGTACGCTTTAGAATGTACAAATATGCAGTTACAGCAGATATTGAAAAAGCATTTTTGCATATTGAATTAGATGTTGATGACAGAGATGTCACAAGATTTTATTGGTTAGAGAATCCCATGGACACAGAAAGCCGTTTGATTACTTACCGGTTTAAGGTTGTACTTTTCGGCGCCACCTGTTCGCCATTCATGTTAAGCGCCACGCTAATGAAACATTTTAGAGACAATCCGTCAACTACATCAACAGAATTACAGAGAAATGTATACGTGGATAACGTTCTGACCAGTTTTACAGATAAACAATCACTTTTGAAATTCTACACGGAGTCAAGAAAATTATTGTCAGAGGCAGGATTCAACTTACGGTCTTGGAATTCTAATAGTACGGAATTACAGAACGTTGCAGGACGAGACAAGATCGGCGACAATGACGACATAGTCAAAATTTTAGGCATGAGATGGGATAGGGAATCCGACGATTTGAAATTTCAACAGATTGAATTTATGGAAAAAGACAAAATGATAACAAAGCGTGAGGTTTTGCGCACATCGTCTAGAATTTTCGACCCCCTAGGATTAATCACGCCAATTACGGTGAAAGCTAAGCTGTTTATGCAGACTTTATGGAAGGCAAAGTTGGATTGGGATGAATGTTTGTCCGACGAACTGAGAAGTAAATGGCAGGTTATAGCTTTAGATATCGAGGAGGCTACCAAAATAGTATTTCCACGAATGTTAACGGAAGGAGTTATTAACGAGAAAACGTCGCTACATATTTTCACAGACGCCAGTCAGTTAGCATACGATGCTTGTGCTTACTTAGTTACAGCAAATTCATCGGTCATCGTCATGGCTAAAAACAGAGTAGTACCCGTAAAACCGATTTCATTACCACGTTTAGAACTTATGGGCGCGCTTATCGGCGCCAGATTAGCAAGACATCTTCTTAAAGTCATAACAACAGAACATGTGTATATGTGGAGCGATAGTCAAATTGTTTTGAGTTGGATTAAATCGTCAAAAAACTTAAAACCGTTCGTAGCAAATCGACTTAAAGAAATAAGAAAATTAACAGAGAATGCTGAATGGAATTATTGTCCAACAGATGACAATCCAGCTGATTACTTAACTCGCGGAATTTACGCTAAACACCTTTTTAATAACAGCTTATGGATGAACGGTCCACAATGGATTTTAAATCGTGAAAATTGGCCGACATGGACGAGGAAAATTGAAGACTGCAGCACGATGGTAACTGTTAGTGATGACTATACAGACGATGAAAGTACAAATGCTTCAACACAGACAATTTCATGTATAGATATACAACGATACAGATCTTTAGAAAAAGCAATTAGAGTAACAGCATACGGCTTGCGTTTTATACAGAATTTACAGAATTCAAAAGATAAACGGTCAATCGGATTTATCAGTGTTGAGGAGCGATGTAAAGCATTAAAAGTTCTAATAGTAACAGTACAACAGGAAACATTTAAGGATGAAATTGAAAGCTTGAATTCATCGTCACAGAAAAAAGTGCCACTTGTTCGACAACTTAAACTATATACAGACAAAAATGGATTACTACGTTCAACCGGGAGAATACAAAACGCACCTGTGAAGGAGAGTACTAAATATCCGTTGTTATTGCCAACACACCACAGTCTTACGTCCTTAATCGTAATGGATGCACACACAAAGACTTTACATGCCGGACTTAACAGTACAATCGCATATATTCAACAGAAATATTGGATACCGAGAATAAGGCAGTGCGTAAAATCACAAATTCGTAAATGCGTTCAATGCATTAAAATATCAGGTATGCCTTATAGTGCACCCGATCCGCCACCGCTACCTAAAGATCGAGTCAACTACGATTATCCTTTTTCAGTAACCGGCGTTGATTTCACAGGAGCTTTGTATACAAAAGGAAAACACAACGAATTAAGCAAAACATATATTTGTTTATTCACTTGCGCCGCTACACGAGCTATACACTTGGAGATTTAACACAGATTTAACCGAGGAGTCTTTCATGCTTGCTTTTAAAAGATTTGTCGCTAGGAGATCTACACCAAGGATTATGTTGTCCGATAATGCAACAACCTTCAAGGCAGCCGCCGAAAAGATTACAAGATCAAGCCAAGACAACCGAATACAAGAAAAACTTGCCGATCAAGGAACTGAGTGGAAATTCATACCCAACCGAGCACCGTGGTTTGGAGGCTTTTGGGAACGCCTGATTGGACTCACGAAAAAGTCAATTAAAGCAATACTAGGAAAGTCATGTGTCACTACGGAAATGTTGAATACAATTGTAATCGAAATCGAGGGAACTCTAAACAATCGTCCGATAACTCACATTTCTACTGATATTAAAGATCCCGAACCGCTGACGCCAGCGCACCTTTTATATGGTCGTCGACTTGACAACCAATCGGAACAGAATATTGACAGTGCTACTTCCGAAGATTTGCACGTGAAACTCAATAAAAATTTACAGAGAAATAATGAACTAATCAACCATTTTCGCTCAAGATGGAAACGCGAATATCTGACGTCACTCCGTGAATTTCACCGTACATCTGGAAGAAACGAACAAACAATACAAATAGGTGACATTGTACAAGTACACAATGACACAAATCGTATAATGTGGAAATTAGCAGTTGTACAAGATTTAGTTCGTGGAAAGGATGGACTCATTCGATCAGCTGTTATCAAGACCGACACAGGAATCACCAACCGTCCGATTGTGAAGCTCTATCCGTTGGAAATACGCAGTACACATGATGACAGTGAATGAACTTTTCTGCCCTGGAGAAATTAGTGGATGTATAGACTGTTCAATTAACTCCAGTTATTATATAGACTTGTAAAAGTGTTTAATTATTCAGACGTGAACAGTTAAAATACTATTGAGAGACTTTAAATATGATTTTATTTCTTTTTATGTCACAATTTACGAATTTTTCATATTGTATTTCAAATTTAAGTTAAATATCATTTTCTGCGGCCCCAGAATGTTAAGAATTGCGCTAATATTAACGTACCTTTTTGCGGTACGGCCGCTATCTTTGTGACGTCGCGTAATTGTTATACTTTATGTTGTATTGAATAGAAACGTATAATGGCAGACGTAGTTATATCTTTATCGCCTTAGACTTAGTTAACTTACGATCAAATACACAACGCAATTATCCTGGTCTATTGTGGACAGTTTTCTCATTGGCAATCATACCACATCTTCTTTTTTATATCAACCCTCATTTTGAAATGACGGTGATGTAAGCAATAGCTTGACTCTTAATTTTACTAAGTTTGAATATTGATCTTTCTAGAAGAACACAATCAATTTCTATTGAAAATGTTAAAACAAATATTGTTGCATTTATTATTGCAATTGTTGAAAAAAAAAACAATAAGTGCACGATTTCAGATTTAGTAAATACTGCACATAAAAGCTTTTTAAATTTCAAATGCGAGTTTTGATTTTAGCGAAACCTTTCAAGAAAACGATCTCCTTATTTCCATTTAAAAATATATAGTGATGGATTAATGTAAGAAATCAACAACAAAAAAACTGCGAATGCTCTTAGATCAGTTATTAGTTTCTTTTTGTTGTTAGGATATGCAAGTACACGACCACGTCCTCTCTGTGTTTTTGTTGGAGGTATTTCTATTTGTATCCATCTGATGAGTTAAGCCTTTTTCAACTGATTTGTATACTTCGTTCTTATGTTGTACTGTTACACCAATGTCCCAGGTTATGGGAGGGTTGGGATCCCGCTAACATGTTAACCCCGCCACATTATGTATGAATGTGCCTGTCCCAAGTCAGGAGCCTGTAATTAAGTGGTTGTCGTTTGTTGATGTGTTACATATTCGTTTTTCGTTTAATTTTTTAACATAAATTAGGCCGTTAGTTTTCTCGTTTGAATTGTTTTATATTTGTCATTTCGGGACTTTTTATAGCTGACTATGTGGTTTGGTCTTTGCTCAATGTTGAAGCCGTACGGTGACTTATAGTTGTAAATATCTGTGTCATTTTGGTCTCTTAATTGTTGATAGTTGTCTCATTGGCAATCAGCTTTATTATATTTATACAAAATAATCTATATTTTTTTCAGCGATACTAGTGATGGCTGCCGTAGAGAATACAAAAGATTTAGAAACATTTAAGTGTGACGTTGAAAAATCAGTATCAAAAAATAAAATACTTGATGTAGTAATTGAAAACAACACCACTGACGAACGTCTAAGCAGAACTGACAACCAAATAAACACAGCAAAACTGATATTCATACTGGTCTCCGATGTGTTCGTGAAACGTTGCTGGCCTGATGTCTCCAAGATGAAAAATTTGAGTTGCGCATTAGTTGATAAAAATCCTTTGGTAGTTCCTGTGAAAATTATAGGCAATGTCAGATTTCCTATGGGATTACAATCAGCTCATTGTCTTGCCTTTCACAGACGTGACGGCTATTACAAAGAATCACTAGGAAAGGTTTTGAAAGAGATAATAGAATAGTTATATGTTACTTTCTGTATTTGTAAATTTTGTATTCTGATTGATTGCCTGGCGCATGCGTCAGTACATTCTGTATTTGTAAATGTATTCTGATTGATTGCCTGGCGTATGCGTCAGTACATTCTGCATTTGTAAATTTTGCATTCCTATTGATTGTATTCAATATGCGTCAATATTTGTATTCTAATTGATTGTTTCATTATGTGTCAATCATTGTATTTTTATGCTTATGTAGTATGTGTCAGTTCTTGTATTTTTATTGAGTGTCTGTTATATGTCAACTATTGTTTTCTAAAAGATTAAAATTGAGATTGGAAATGGGAATGTGTCATTTGTCTGTAAAATGTGTCATTTGTCTGTAAAATGTGTCATTTGGGTGTATAATGTGTCAATTCGTGTATTCCAATTGATTAAAATCAGCTCACTGCCTTACCTTTCACAGACGTGACGGCTATTACAAGGAAGCACTAGGAAAGGTTTTGAAAGAGATCATGGAATAGCTAAATATTACATAATATATTTTAAAAAAAAATTCTGGTTGATTGCATGTAGTATATGTGTGCGTCAATACATTCTGTATTTGTAAATTGTATAGTCTGATTGATTACACGTGGTACATTTGTACGCCAATACATTCTGGTTTTGATAATTTTATATTCTGATAGATTGCCTGAAGTATGCGTCAATGCCTTCTGTATTTGTAAATTGGGTATTTTGAAGGATTGCCTGACGTATGCGTCAATACCTTCTGTATATGTGATTGTGTATTCTATTTGATTACATGTGGTACATGTATGCGTCAATACCTTCTTTTTTTTGTACCTTTTATATTTTGATTGATTGCCTGAAGTATGCGTCAATGCCTTCTGTATTTTTAAATTTTGTATTTTGAATGATTGCCTGACGTATGCGTCCATACCTTCTGTATTTGTAAAAGTTTATTCTGAATGATTGCCTGACGTATGCGTCAAAACCTTCTGTATTTGTGATTGTGTATACTGATTGATTACATGTGGTACATGTGTGCGTCAATACATTCAGTATTTGTAATTTTTGTATTTTGATTGATTGCCTAAAGTATGTTTAAATACCTTCTGTATTTGTAAATTTTGTATTCTGAATGATTGCCTGACGTATGCGTAATCTTGAATTTAAAATTGACATCATTTTGTTCAATAGTGGAGAATGAAAACAGATTCTTACCATTTTCAACGTTATATAGGTTTTAAGGTGGTACCCAACACTTTCACTAAAATTAATTTGGCTCGTTTAATTTTCATTAAATTTTGTCAAAGTATTTACTTTGACCTTTTAACAAAAATATAAAAATTTCAAAAACTTTGAACCAACCGTTTAATCAGAAAAATTACACTGGTTATATAGCAGTTTGACAAACTACAATTTTGATCATTGAGAAGCTTAATATTCCCTTAAGAACACAACGTCATTAAAACGTTCTGCTGATTTTACAGAGCTATCTCCCTGTAGTGTTAGGTACCATCTTAACAGCTACATGAACACAATGTTGTACATGTCAATCCAGCTTTGCAACTGTACTGTACCAGAACAAGTTTTCTTGCATCCACATTTGTGTAACTCCTGGCAAGATGCTGCAATTGCTGTAAAATTGTGTCCAATTAGGAATCCACAACGCAGCTACATATAATAGTAAATATGACAAAAGACAATAAAAATCAAAACCAAAGAGTAAACAAAAACTCACAAAACCAAAGGACATTTATATCAGCAAAACTTATTGTGTGTAAATATTAATGCTTCGGTTAAATTTGTAAATTAATCCTGGGGCTTTGCAAAGAGTTTCATACATGTACAATGTAAAACCAATAGTTACTGCCAATTGAAAAGAGGAGATGGCATAACATTGACAGAAGTGAAAGAAAATGATTAATATGGACGAATAGAGATATTGGAGACGATTCGGAATTTCATTACATTTCCATTTGACTGTATATGTATATTCTTTTGTATGTTATCTCATCCGAAATTTTATGCGTTTTAAATGCATTTTTATTTTTATGTAAATATTATTTTTTAACTTCTCTCTAACTTTTGTACTTGCATGGTTTAATGAGAATAAAATATCTTCAGTTTATAACAGTGTATGACCAGACTCGTCTAAATTGCATTTAATTGATAAATTCAACAATCTTGATGATATTTTTCGTTAAATAATCAAGAATTTTCTAAATATACTGCCGAAATTTCCCAAATAAGTGTCCTTGTAATTAGATCATTGAATATTGTTTTTATTGGTATGAACAATTATCAGTAAATTTAAAGCTATATACATATTCATGGATCTACAATCTGTCGTTACCTGTATCTTGGCATTACACAGGGTCATATTTTTCTCTGACTGTCACTGTTTATCACGTCTTTACAACTAAATCCATGTTGGATGTGCACTGATTGAAAATTTAGTCTTATATGAATGATTTCTTTTTATTAAAATTGAGAATGGAAATGGGGAATGTGTCAAAGAGACAACAACCCGACCAAATAAAAAACAACAGCAGAGGGTCACCAACAGGTCTTCAATGTAGCGAGAAATTCCCGCACCCGGAGGCGTCCTTCAGCTGGCCCCTGAACAAGTATATACTAGTTCAGTGATAATGAACGCCATACTAATTTCCAAATTGTACACAAGAAAATAAAATTAAAATAATACAAGACTAACAAAGGCCATAGGCTCCTGACTTGGGACAGGCGCAAAAATGCGGCGGGGTTAAACATGTTTGTGAGATCTCAACCCTCCCCCTATACCTCTAACCAATGTAGAAAAGTAAACGCATAACAATACGCACATTAAAATTCAGTTCAAGAGAAGTCCGAGTCTGATGTCAGAAAATGTAACCAAAGAAAATAAACAAAATGACAATAATTCATAAATAACAACAGACTACTAGCAGTAAACTGACATGCCAGCTCCAGACTTCAATTAAACTGACTAAAAGATTATGATTTTATCATATGAACATCAGGCACAATCCTTCCCGTTAGGGGTTTAGTATCATACCATCATAACATATATGAGAAGAACATAACCCGTGTCATGCCAACAACTGTTTTTAGAATAAATGTGTTTAGTTCCGATGCAAAGACCTTATCAGTGACTCAATATTAACGCCAAAATATGCAATCTTTAATGACTTGACAACAGTATCGTGATTATATCCCTTCTTAATAAGTCTATTCAAAGGTTTTGTAAGTTTCTGAGGTGAATACTGACACCTTTGTGCTTTATAAAGAATATTTCCATAAAAGATTGGATGTGAAATACCTGAACGTATAAGAGGTCTGCATGTTGAGCTATATTTACGAATGATGTCTTTATACCGATGATAAAATTTAGTAAATGTTTTGACTAGTTTGTGATATCGAAAACCCTGGTGTAATAATTTTTCAGTAATACATAACTGTCAGTGGCTTTGTACGGAAGCGTATTAGCCCCACACACTTTTTTTTAAATTTTTCTTCCTATGTTTGCGTTATAACGTAAACCTTGATATAACGCAAACTTATTTCTTATTTAAGATTCAACGGAAACAGTAGTTATTAATGGAGGAGGCTGTATATATTAAAATTTATCACCTTTGTAGTCATTGCAGAGTAAAATGCTTGAATAATTATATCATATCATTGACTAATAATGAGGAGAATAATATAAGAAGATGTGGTATGAGTGCCGATAAGAAAAATCTCCATCTTAGTCACTATTCGTAAAAGTAAACCATCATAGGCCAAAGTACGGTCTTCAACACGGAGCATTGGCTCACACTGAACAGCAAACTATAAAGGCCCCCAAAACGATATCCATGTTACTACTAGTATATATATTACAAAGAAAATTGAGTAAATTGATACCTAAGAAAAAAATCAACCCTGCTAATATAGCTATAACCGAATATAAATATACTTCCAAAGTAAGCTTTGGTTTGAGAACTGTGTAAAGTAGGTTAGATTCAAACAAGCTACCCTTTGACAATAAATGTATAGAATGAAGATGTTTTATTAACAAAATTATGTTCTCTCTATTCAAATTGCTACCCAAGCATCTTAAAAATACTTCATCATATTGAAATGAAAATTCAGTGACTTTCTATCAAAGAATCTTGATC
This sequence comes from Mytilus edulis, assembly GCA_019925275.1. Classification (NCBI taxonomy): domain Eukaryota; kingdom Metazoa; phylum Mollusca; class Bivalvia; order Mytilida; family Mytilidae; genus Mytilus; species Mytilus edulis. Next base: position 46,112,205 of record CM034358.1, read on the forward strand.
ATATTCTGAGATTTAAAAAAAAAAAACGTTTTCTTATTAATAATTCATTTTAAAGCAGAAAGATCATTTTGTCTATTTGACCTGGAGGTTTCACAATTGTATGACATTATTTTTGATTTTTCAATTTAAATATGACTATATACTAAACTATATCTATTTTCTTGTTAAATTATATACTTTTCTGATGCACAAATCATATCAGTCTTAATTTATGTATAATTGCACTTCAAGTATTCCATTATTCCTATGCATATTTGTTATAATGATTTGGCCTTGTATGTATGTTTCTTTTTTTTTTTCTACTAGTTAATCACATCCGAAATGAATGACAGACGGACATATATACAAAACTTAATGAATAATTGAAATCAAGATATTTGCGTTATAACGCAAAGGTTTGCGTTATATCGCAAATGTTTGCGTTATATCGCAAAAGTTTGCGTTATAACGCAAACACAGGAAGAAAAAAAAAAAAAAAAAAAATGTGTGGCGCTAATACGCTTCCGTAGCTTTGAACTAGCTGTCAGTAACTGCGAGTATTCTCAGATCTGTACTTGATGTCTTTTTGTTGTTGGAATATACAAATACCCGGCCACGTCCACTATGTTTTTGTTAGATGTGATTATTTTTGTATCAATCTGATAAGTTTAGCCTTTTTCAACTGATTTTTATAGTTCGTTCTTATGTTGTACTACTTCAACAATGTCCATGTTAGTTGGAGGTTTGGGATCCCGCTAACATGTTTAAACCCGCCACATTCTGTATGGTTGAGCCTGTCCCAAGTCAGTAGCTTGTAATTCAGTTATAATTGTCGTTTGTCGATTTGTTACAAATTTGTTTTTCGTTCATTTTTTGTACGTAAATTGGGCCGTTTGTTTTCTCATTTGAATTATTTTACATATATCATTTTAAAGCCTTTTACAGCTGACTTTGCGGTATGGGCATTGCTTATTGTGGAAGAGCGTACGGTGACCTATAGTTGTTAATTTATTTGTCATTTGGTCTGTTGTGGACAGTTTTGTTATTGCCAATCATACCACATCATCTTTTTTTTATATTTGTTCACTGTTGAACATATTGAAGGGTGTACGGTGATCTATAGTTGTTAATTTCTGTGTCATTTGGTCTGTTGTAGAGAGTTGTATCATTGACAATCATACCGCATTTTCTTTTTCATATAAACATAAAATCATGTAGATCCGAGATTATTTTGACATCTGGCGTCCAGTTTCAGATCAGATCAGAGTGTTTTCCATATAGAAAAAAATTAAATAGTGGCCAAGACATAGGCTTCAAGTGTCTGCCTCTATATCTCAATAGGTTTAAGTGAGTGTTTGTAAATTTATCTCCACAAATATTTTCAATTTAATTAAATCATGTACAAACCCCCTTGCAGTACAAACAAAAACTTTATTTCCGTCGTTTTCGGCGAAGTACTTTGAACAAGATAATGCCATCTCGTTATCTTCTCACAGTCGTGTGATTTGAAGTCTTATAATATTATACATGCAAATACGTGTGTGTATCTGTATAAGCAGCGCCCTTAAGTCCAACTAGCCCTGCTAGCCGTCAAACAGTCTCGGGACTACACTAGTTTATAGAAGTTAACACATGTATTATAGATGGAAGGTACTAAAAAAGTCAAATACAAAAAGACGTGAAAAATCAAGAAAATGACAAAAAACCACCGTCTTCAAGTTCCCTTGTAAGCTCGTGGAGATCATCTGATAAGAACCTTGTTGTACAGGGATATGTGCTGATATTTGTTACAGTTCCAACATTAGAGGTTATATTGCTTTGCATTCTGAATCTGCAGCTATTGGTAATGTAAAAATAAGTAAATAAAATTGAAAATTGAAATGGGGAATGTGTTAAAGAGACAACAACCCGATCAAAGAGCAGACAACAGCCGAAGGGCACCAACGGGTCTTAAATGTAACGAGAAACTCCCGCAACCGGAGGCGCGCTTCAGCTGGCCCCTAAACAAAACTGTATACTTGTTCAGTGATAATGGATGTCATACTATACTCCGAAATATACACAAGATGTATGATTGATAAAGAGAAAACTCGCCACGAGAGATCAAATAACGTAGGCCTTCGAAAATTAGCTAAACCCATTCCTCTTAATAACCTATAAAAATTCCCGCAATGTCAAACATAAAACAATTCAAACGAGAAAACTAAGCAAAGTGGCAAAGGTTTATTTGATTCATTGGTCAGACCTGCATTACTTCTCTGAAATTGTTCCTTAAAATACTGACTTTTGAATTCCACTTAAAAAACAAAACTACTTGCAATTCTTTGCAAACTGCGTGTTTTCTCAAGATATAAATTCTAAGATATAAAGGTATATACTATTTTTTTCCAGTAGTAATTTACGACGAATTAACAAATACCCAGGAGTTCTAGTACCAAAGAAGTTTTGATGTCAATTTTATATCTTTAGTTAGTCATTATTACGCATGTTATTTAGCACTATTGCTAGACTGCCTTTCCTTGTGACTTCAACAGGTTTTTGATATTCATCATCGTCAGATGTTAAGGTTGTCTCGTTTTTCGGGTTTGGTTTATGATAAATTCCATCCGTATCAGTCCATTTCTTTCGATTCTTTGCATTGTGTACATGGCAGGATTTATCAATTATTAGTCCACGTTTCACTTGTAGCGGATGAATTTTACAAATAGTCTTTTGGTCATCTGGTCCAAATTTTATCGTTACATAGCAGATCCCTTTTGATGAAGCTGGAAAAAATTCCATAGAAGTATATCTATTCACTAGTGTGTAACCATATTTATCAGGTGAACTCCATTGTGTTTCTTTATTTACATGGATTCCAAGTCCACCAAAAGCGTCGATTTTTCTGTTTGCAACTTTCTGATATTCGATGTCACAACCAACTTTCACGTACAAATTGTGAGTACTAGCGTTAGATATGAAAATAGAATTTCCCATTATGTTCTGCAAAAAAGTTGATAGTTTTTTTCTGTATGTTTTAAAAATTACAAATATGTCTAAAACATAGTAAAATATATATATGTATTTTTAAAAAGCTTGAATAGAAATTGGTCACCCTACCGGACACATGATATCACCAACAGTCGTTGATAAGTTTTGTATTCCCCAGTCTTTACTTATGTATTAATTGTTTGGTGGATAAACTTGACTTGTATTGTTTTGTGAATAAACTTTGCTCATTGTTGAAGGCCGTAGGGTGACCTATAGTTGTTAATTTTTGTGTCTTTTGGTCTCTTGTGAAGATTTGTTGTCGGATTGGCAATGATACCATATCGTCTTTCTTGTATGTCTTTGCTATCGGTCAATCGAGAGGCAGTAGTTCGCAAATTGTAAGGCAAATTCTCCTTATTGAACGTACCCTTATAAATATTATAATTTTACCATATATATGTATTGTTTAAATATCGGATAGCTCAGATAACAAGCTAAGACATGAACGTACCATCTCCGTATCAAAGTAACAAGAAGAAAGAAAGTACATATAGTAAAAAGTAATACATGAGTAAACAGACAATATTCAATATTTTTTGGGAGAATAACTCAAATTAAGATGCATTTTTTGAAAACACAGACAAAAAAGAAAAGTGGGACTTCCTTGGATGTATTTTGAATACTGTAAATTCAGAAAGTAATGCGATGTTTTTTATTATTGCGAAAAATGGACAAGTTTCCAGTCGCAACAATTTAAACTCGCATTTTTTTATAAGAATTAAGGAGGATTTTTTTCAATATTGCAAAACTCAAAATCGCATTTTAGTCTAAAATGTCAAAATCGCAATAATTTTTGAATTTACAATAGTCTATGCTGTTCAATTGAAAAGTATGGTGATGATGGATCATGTTTATGCGTCCAGCGACAACAACTACACTTATTTCCCGACGAGATGATAAAATGTGAATATTTTTCTTTTAACTTAACTGATATTTTAAGCCGTACTATTTAAAAGGTTTTAGTTTACAAGTGACGATAACCTTCAGCACGGGGAGATATGGCACCATACCTGATCACAGTACTAGTATTTTGTGAAATATGAGTTGACCAGTCTTAGTTTGCTCCTACATTTACAGCCGAGTTCATTACGTTTGTAGCTAAAGGTAATATCCTTGTTTTGCTTGCTTGCTAGCTACACCGTGAAGCCATTATAATATAAGGAATACTACCCTCCTTTCGAAATAGCCTAATCCTGCAGACAGATAGATTGGTTATCTGTCGGAATAGCAAGCAAGCTTACCAAAGATATTACCTTGAACTACACACTCTATGCAATTGGCTGTAATGACGCATAATAGTTTCAATACAGAAGCAAATGCCAATTTGCAAGTCTTCAAATGGTTTTATCCGACCGGGGATCATCCGCGACATCACATGCTCAAAATTAAAAAAAAAAAAAAAAACAAGATAGCGGAGAAGCCCATTAAATACCCTTTAATAATAAGGTAAGTGAAAATCGGAAGTATTCAAACATTATTCATACGGTGACCTATAGTTGTTAATGTCTGTGTCATTTTGGTCTCTTGTGGACAGTTGTCTCATTAGCAATCATACCACATCTTCTTTTATATATATAACTCTTCAAATGGTTGGTTTATGAACATAAGATTTCGCAATTCAATTCAAATTCGTTGCTTCACCTTTTTTTAACATTATTTACAGTGTTTATAAACTATATATAGCAACACATATTACATAATTGTTACCCATAATCGTATTAAGGAGATCGTATCCTTCCTATTACACTAAAAAAGATTTGTTCAAATATTGCGCAATATAGAATAATATGATAGATGGCAAAACATTTAAAATTAAAATTAAAGACCAAGTGTTAACGGTTGAAAGCTACTCTCAACAATCTTTTCTGATGTGATAATTGGTAGAAATCCATGTTTTATGTTTATATATAGTATATAGTACATGCCTGCCTCAAAAATAGCACCGTATAGTTGTGACAAAGACCATTTTTCATGTGACTTTAGAAATTGAATTGTTTTGATCTTATACAAACTCCTTATAAAATATAGTAAAGCACTCATTTTACAATAATTGTTTGAATCTATAAAAATGTAATGAATGAATTCAGAAACTAAAATGCAGAAAAATATCACATTATACATACTGTACGTAACTTTTTGTTCGCGACTTTCAAATATTATAATACTTCAAAAGAAATAATAAAGTAAATTCAAATCATCGTGAAAGTATGCGAAACTTGGATTTTTCCTTGTATAAAAATACCGGCAAAATGGAGACGTAACTTATTTTGCGCGACTTTCAAATATTATAATACTTAAAAAGAAATAATAACGAGAATTCAACGCCAAAAAAAGAATTCGCCGCGAAGTTGGATATAGAGAGAGTTTAACTCAAATTAAAGTATCATGCACAAATTATGATGGTTTACAGACAGTTTAATTACTGTCGAAATCCAAGAACCCATTCCCGACAGACACATTTATTAAGCATTTCATCGGATAATCATTGTCAATTTTTGTGACTTACCTTGTTACATATCCAACTCTTTTTTTAATTTAAATCCTAAAAACATTTCAAACGGGATTTTTGGCCAAACAGCTTATAAAATTATCCGATACATTTCAATTAAATGAAAGGTGTCATAGCGTGACCGGACATGACAAATTATTATATGTGTTTCTAATGGAAATAAATAAGCCTTTACTGATCCCGACAAAGTGTTAAACAATTACAAGATTCAGAAATGTTTACCTTATGAATTATTTAAAAAATTTAACCTGCAAATTCTAAAAATTATTCCTGTATTAGTGCTTCATATAGTATATGTTTTGTATTTGGCAGATACATGATTATATGCTAGAATTAAATGTGGTGCTGTGTTTTTTTTTTATTATTTATTTGCATGCTGAAGGCTTGTTTTATTTTTATTGCATATATTTTTATATTCGATAAAACTTATTAGAGCATGTTTGTAATGTTTGTCAATATGCCGAATCAAAATAAAGTTTTACTTACTACTTACTTTTAAACAATTCAAATTCGTTACCCACTTACTTATATATTTTTTGATACAGACATGATCTAGTGTAATTTGGAATATAAAGGTGAAAGTGTCAAAATAAGACATTTGAACGATAAAATATAGTACAAATTGAATGCTTAAGTTATTTTTGATACACAAATTGATAAATTTCAATTTAATGGAAACAAATTGTTATGATATCGTTATAGTTGATTATCGTCTCTCATAAATCTGTACATATTGGCTTATGTATAATGTTCCGGACCATATGAGTAATTTGGACCATAACGCGTATGGTCCGACCGTACGCGTATGGTGGGGGTAATTAACACTATGTTACAGTTATCTGTTAATACTTCTAAACTCTTCATATGGTTATGACCGTTCATAAAAAAAAATATTACAGTAGTATTTGAATAATTAAAAATAATACAATGTCATGTAACCATGATTGTTTTTTTAGATAATTTTTTTGTATTATTGGAACTTTCATGATGTAATTTAAAAAAAAATATGGTTCAAATACTCATGAATATGGTCCGGCCCGTTAATAACCAAACGAGTATTATACTCATATGGTCCGTCCGACCATACGCGTATGGTCGGACCTGAGTATACGCATAACGTCATGACCATACGCGTATAGTCCAAATACTCACATGGTCCGGAACATAAACAAAATGTATTTTTTATAAATGTTTGTGTAATTTTATACATAAGGTGAGACATGAATAAAATATTGAATTGAATTGATAAAAAAGTAAAAACAATGTGTAATTAAAGTTTAATAATGACCCGACTTACATGTTCTTAATTACCAGTCCAAAAGGCGTAATGAAACGAAATAAACTATTGATTAAATTGAATTCAATGTCATTTAATTAAAATACCATTTGTTAAATTATTGCAATTCAATAAGATCCGATTTAATTTAATTTCTATTCATACCTACTATACTACTGTCGTAAACATGTTGTTATAATTGTATCAAATTCTATTCCGCTAAAATAAAATTAAAATGGTTTTGGACACGAAGATTAAAACTCTGAAGTCTCCAAAGTCAGTAAAATACTGTCATGGCTTAACCCGCAACCCCTTTGTCAAAAACACATTACCATATGACCACGGGGACGGACATGTATATATAAAGTTTGAAAAGTATTTTGTTTCCCTATTTCATTGCAATAGAATACATTTGCAACTGACAAACTGACAAACTTCCATGTAAATAATATCAAAATCCCTTGAGATTTAGGACCATGTACTCATTGTTAGGACGAATTTCATAATTTTATTTAAATGTATACCTGAAATAAAACAGGACATCAAAATTTCTCTCATTAATATTAAAATCCCTAGACTGTATACGTCCTTCAACAATGAGTTAAACCCATACCGCTCAGTCATCTATAAAAGGTCGCTAAATTGTAAATGTAAATCAATTCAAACGAGAAATGAGTGTTAAATATGGGATATTTTACGTTATGAAGATTCATATTAATTTTGTTTAAATTGATATAATTTTATGCGACTGTTATAGAAGTGAGAGGTTTAGCTAGCTGTAAAAACCAGGTTTAACCCACCATTTTCTACATTATAAAATGTCGTTACCAAGTCAGGAATATGACAGTTGTTATCCATTCGTTTGATGTTTTTGAGCTTTTGATTTTGTCATTTGAATAGAGACTTTCCGTTTTGAATTTTAAGTTATTTTACTTTTTGATATAATTATAATAAGATAATATGATCATCAAGTTAAAATAACAGTCCGTTTTCAGACCAAACGTTTTAGAGCTTTAAAGTTTCGGACATTTTTTTTTGTATGAAACATATTTAAAAACGTGATGAATAAATTAACCCGCATCCCTCCTTTCTTATCAAAACCCTTACTTTAGAGTAAAGAAAAAACCAAAGGACAATACACGAAAGCAATGTATAGAAAGGTATTCTGTCAGACTCTGATTGTGATTTCTATGTATTACGTATTTGGGCGTTTTTCAATAAAAACGTACTTTCTTGTCCCAGCCACTTTAAAAAAAATGTGTTTCATCTTTGCAAGTAATTTTTTGTGCAGTCAGTACATTGAATTAGATATAACATTTTAAAGCAAAGAAACAGTTTATTTTTTTAGAGAAATTGATAAGATATTGATTCCTGAATGGTCCAAAACAACCAAAATGGCATGTCCCTAGACCGCCTGTTCAACATTCATACTCTCAAATATCGTAAAAAAATGAAGAAATAAATATTAATTTTACTTAATATAAGTTCTTTAATAATTCAAAAGTATGTTTAGAGCCATCATATTTTAATAAACAGCTTTTAACATAGGATTTTTTATTTTAGAAGGTGTGTCCCTAACACAATGTCCACTACGAAACGAAGTCATTAAAACTTGCTTATAAACAGTTTTATAAAATCAATGTAATTTTTTGTTTGCAAGAGATATAAACATTAGGGTCTTACAAAAGAGGTGATGCTTTTATAATGGCAATTAAACTGTTGGTAAGAAAAATTGAGCACATCAAATGGACCAGAGTGATACCGTATTTTTGTAAATGTCCACTACGAAACGGGTCAAATCTCCTTCAGTAGCTGGTTTTAAAATTATGAAAAAAATATCAGTGTACAGCTTAATAACGCTTTGATGAATACAGTCAGTCTTGTTACTATTGCAATATTGGGGTTGTGAGAAAAAAATTAAACATGTGAATACGTCCCCTACGAAACGGTCCCCTACGAAACAAGTTTGGGAGAAAAACGTTTCGTAGTGGACACTACCACTACCATGCAGTCTTTTTTTACTCTTTTTTCAATTATATTCATGCAAAGCAAATAACAAAGGTTAGTTTCATGTAATTTTTATTATGTTTTTATTAACATAGAATAGGGTTGATGTCAACTACGAAACGTTTTGTCCACTACGAAACGGTTTTGTCAACTACGAAACGCATCAAAATGTCCACTACGTAACATGAGTTGTACCTTCATATGTGAAGTACTGTCTAATCTTTATCAATAAAAAATGGTTCTCTAATTCAGAAAAAAATGAGATTTTTCTAGTATATAACGTAAACAAACTGGAATGTCTATAGGAAACATTTAAAATTGCAAAAATATGTGTGTTTAGAAGCAGTTTCGTAGGGGACTTTTAGTCCCCTACGAAACAGTACACAAATTATGAAAATAATATCATTTTAAAGAGTATTTAAGATTGCACTTTTTGTTTACAAACAGGTCTATAATAGAGGTATTCAAAATAACTCTTGAAAACAAATTTTAGACTAGTTGATTTTCCTTTTTTTATTAGGTCTGAAAGGAACGCTTTTATTGAAAAACGCCCATTTCTTTTTATAACATTTAAGGTGGTATGGGAGTCTAAAATAAAAATGATAGAATTTGTTAATACTTTGCCAAAATGTAGTATCTATTGATACATGTTAAAAAATATTATAAAAATGATAGGTCACCGTGCATTTTTTCAAGCTACGGGTCGTGACAAAATAACACATTTTGTATGGATTATACAGGAAAAAACACCATTTTGTGAATAGAAACTAAACGAAATGATAGAATTGTAAAATAAATTAGGAAAATATAGCTTTCAAACAATGCTTTGATAATATCAAAAGAAAAGATAGGGTCACCGTACGTTTTTTTTCCGGCTACAATACAAAGTAGGAAAATTCCATGAACAATCCAACAGAAAATGCACTGTTTTAGAGTTACCTCCCCTTAAAATGACAATTTCAAAATATTTAAAAACAACCAAAAATAATCATGACTTGTACATATATTTATATTTATAAGTTATATTCTTATAAATTGGATCTTTTAAATGTAAAAACACATGAAATATCTGCATTCTTGCATCAAATTTTGCTAATTTGATAGAAAATATGGACCTTAGATTCTCTGTTTTTTACAATCCAAGATGGCGAAAGACACCCATACCACCTTAATATGCATTTAGTAAATTGTTGAAGTATAATCTTTATCGAAAATTCTTCACGCTGTTTCAGAAAGGAAATTAATATTAAAGAATATTTTGTCGAATAACCACTTTCAATTTATCGTTTTAATCTCCGTTTTATTTACATAAAATCACAAGAGCGTTTTTAAAGTTGCATTATAAAACAATAAATAAATTATGAATTTTGGGTTCATTCATTAATGAAAGTAAAATAATAATTCAGTTTCAACAGCCAATTTTGTTTGATTTTGTCAAAATAATTAAATTAAGATAAGAAACTCCCCTAATGAATTACAAACTTTCGAGTCAACCAATCGACTATATTGAATCCGGGTTGATTGTAACCTTCAATTCAACCCCTCAACATGAGAAAGTTTACGCATGTATTCGACTATTAGAAGGAAACAAATGTAAAAATTAAAAGTGAAACAAGGATGAACCAATTGATTGACTGATTCGATCCACAAAAAGACTTCAATGTTTATACAGGTAAATCAATGATTTTAACGTGTAATACGAAATAAATAGATCTAGAAAAATCCACTGTGACGTGGTCGCGAAAGCTTCCTACTTCTATTTATGTTTATGTTTACATATGACCGTCGGCAATCTTTGGCGGTCATCTCGATGGTTAATTAGATTAGGTCTAGTTAAAATACACACGAAAAGCTGATAACTATTATCAAGACCGTATACTGTTAATTGTTTAAAGTCATATGAAGCCTCAAATTAAAAAAAAATATGCATATGTTTTTTATAACTAAATGGATAGTTTTCATTATACAACTTATGTACATAAACTTTTTTCTGAGGAAAATTCTTTAATTTGTCCACATTTAGAAGAAGTTTATTTATTTTTAATGGCTTGCTGCCAGGAAGCAATTCGCCGACAAATTTTCCGTATGCATAGTGACCTAAGCGTGACCCTCCTCGTAAAAACCGGTGATAGCAATACGCATGAATCTGTCATTAAAATAAACAATTACCTGGTTGTATATGTTAAACACGTGCTAAATACCCATGCTTTTTGTTGATTATTTACTATAAGGTAACAATCTGTAAACTTCGGCTTCAAAACACGGCATTTAATGAGTAGCCATATTTGTTAAATCATAACAGACAGATAGAAAAAAAATTAACGATTATACGATATATTTGCGTAAAAAATGATAAAGTCGTGCACAGAGGACTAAGTTTATGATATAAACATGCATTGGTTCAAGAATTGGATGAACATTATTTTTCACCAGTCACTCGTTTCTTGTGACTTTAATTTAGACTCTTTAAAATTTGATTTATGTTTGAGTATGTTATAAATCAAAATATGAGAATTTGAATGAATTTAGGGAAGTCTTAAAAATCCGCCTCTGGAAACCAACTGACTTTATTTGCCTAGTTAGAACTGCATATAGAATCATATTCAAAACAGTGTAGCTGTGGCCATTGATTGACAACCTTAAATTATCCCATTGACTGGGGCAGATTAGGTGAACGTGTGTCTGTAACGACAACTGCTAACTACTTACTTATTATAGAATTTAAACTGTGGGGTCACCAAAGGTTCTTAACGCCTTTAATATTAAAATAGTTCGAAAAATTAATCAGGAATAACTTTATGTTTTGATTTATATTATTGATATAAATCAAAACATCGAGTTATTCCTGATTAGTTTTTCTAATTTCTTTATTTAGGTGTTGAGAACCTTTTGTAACCCACAGTTTAAGTACATTTAACAAGTACATAGTGAGCAGCGGTTGTTACAGACAAACGTTCACATAATCTGCCCCAGTCAATGGGATAATTTAAGGTTGCCAATCAATGGCCACAGCTACACTGTTTTGAATATGATTCTAAAGGCTTTACATAATATAGGATGAACATGAACAACACAAAGTGAAGAATAGAACAAAAAAGGAACCAAAACAAATACGAAAAAACGTATATAAAGAAACAGACAGATAAGTGATCAATCCGGGAAAAAAATCCTCCTGCTTTACTGCCCTAATATCAAATGGTCGTCCCTGATGTATACGTCAAATAAACTCACCAAAGCTACTACGGTTATATTTTTGTACAACAGACGCGCCTTTCACAATGTTTCATCTACAAAAGACTCGAATTAATGATGCTCGAAATATCAAAAATTTGACTGTGTTTCATTTCTCAAATTAATCATTAATTGTGCGTAAAACAATGGAAATTTTTCATAATTATGTCGAAAAAAATATTTGGAATGTTCCTGAAAAACTACAATCAGTCATATTAGTACACGGTGTGTTCATGCGTAATATAATACCCATTGTACTTTGAAAGCCAAATGAAATACAAAAACTGGTGGGCTTATGGAGGTATTTCCCATGAAATAATTATTTCACGTGTTAAATTTCCTTAAAAAATTATTAAACAACAAACAAAATTTTGTATTATCCCCTTTGCCTTTTTTAAATGATTTTTTCTCTCATAAAACACAAGGTTTCCACACCCAGAGACATATACACGCATACCAACCTTTTTATAAATATTTCCATTTATAACAGCTATATATATAATCGTTTTATTTAAACTTTAACTATACACTATATTTATTTTATTTTTAGATGTGGAATTCCCAATTTACTTCCTGTTTCATTTATAAGACAATATTTTATAAACAATGAATACGTTTTAGGGAAAGTCGTAAGTATTTTTAGAGATATTCCCATATTTTTAAAGTCATATGGTCGATGGTATTATTTTATATAGTACATTACACGAACAGAAGAATGAGGATTTTGTAAAATAGGTGAGGCATTGTTGATTAGATTTAGCTACTGTTGTGGCGGTTGGAGAGAATATTCGTGGATTCGTGGAACAGTCTCCCACATTATTTGGTAAGTTTGTGAAGAATAATTTACGATCAAATATGTCCTATTTAGTAAGAAATCGAATCCAAGTAGAATATCGACTAGATAATAATTTGTTTCAAAGTGTTTCGATCCGACATAACTATATCTGTATATATATATAGACGGAAGAACATAAATTGTGTGTGTTTTTTTAAGGACAAGGATGTCGTTAAATGCATGATACCCTGTATTTATCATGATTTTCAATTACATATGCTAAAATCGATAAAAGACCTCCCTCCTAAGACGGTCCTCCTAAGACCTCCCTCCTAATTAAGATATTGAAAAATATCTATCTGAATTGACAATAACATATCTTAAGTGGTGTAAGGTAGAAACACCCATTCGGGCTAACGACCTCACCTAGGGAGCAACTAGTGGCGGATCCGGAACTTTTTATACCCCCTCCCCACGTTTAAAGTTAAACGATTGCAATAGGCGAATCCAGAGGGCCTGTGGGACCGCCCCCCTTATGTTAGTCAGTGTGTTACCTCATATATATAGTTTCATTCATGTGTGTGACTGTCTTTTTAATACTAGACACAGTACAAGACGGCAGTTTTTTTACAACTCTTTCCAAATGGCAATTATTGTTATATATTGAAGTGCCATAGGCGAATCCACCTGTTGTGGGAAAAAAATTGGTTGATTATATAGGGAATCACTGAAGCATGACTAGAGCGGCCCCTTTTTATGTCAGTCGATTGGCCCCTTTATAAAAAGTTCTGGACCGCCACCGAGTGCTCCTAGCAAACTGTTAAGACACATGAAATCAGAATATAAACACTTTAAAAAGCGCGAAACTCAAAGATTCCTAAGATTGTTTTTACTTTTTCGGGAAATCATAATAAGTTTCGGTATACCAATGTATTTCTTAAGTGTTTAATATGCGGAAACCACTTAGTATTTATAAAATTTTGTATATGACACGCTGATTAAGTTTCGTATGTTATAAATACATGTCTTTAAATTAATGTTGTTGTTAGAAATGTAATCATCGTGGTGTAAATAACTGCATGCATTAAATGTAAACAGAATTAAATGCAACATTCGTGCTGGTTGATTTGACTTGAACTCTCAGATTTAGGTTTTTAGACAATTTCCGTGTATTTTCCTTTAAAATTCAGGCTTTTGTTGTTCCCTACCGTACATGTATGTAAGTCGAAATTTAAATTTGATTCGGTTTAAATGTATGTGTGTGAATGCGATTAGCGAGTTCGATTCGAACTGAATACGAATTAAATGAACGTGTGAACGATCGAGGCATCACATGAGATGGATGTTTCTTAGCTGAATACACACTTTTCGTCGCGGCTAACATTGCATACGAGTTATTCCAGAATTTTATATATATTTCTGTATAAAATGCTACATGATCACACGTGCTGCAATGACAACGATCCTTGTTGCAGGGAAAGGGAGGGTTGTGGGGGAAAACCCCTTTGTACGCTGATCAATGCAATTAAATATAGACATATTGTTTGGAACCCCCTTTTAAAAATGGCTGGATTCGCCTGTGCAACGTCACAACAATGCGTAACATAAACAAGATAAAACTTGATATAACTTTTCATTTTGTGGTTGTAGAATATGAGTTTAATTATAAGGATTGAAAAATCTTTTTTTGTGATTTTATAGGTTAGCATCTAGAGATTCCGTATCGCACGTGTCAACGCTTTCAAACTCAAATAAAATATCTAAAAGAATCATTCATTTTTTTGATAAACACAAATAAAAGTAAGTATAGCCATTGAAGACCTTTTGATGTTAATTCTTCGTGTCGACTCGACAAAATCGAGGAAAAAAAACATGACTGCTTCTTCTTCTTTAAGATTTCCAGTCTTCCATCTGAATAAAGATGATTTATATAGCTGGAGCGTTCGTTACTTATTTATTCAAAGACAGTTTATATAAAGTTATACACAAATAAGAATGGTGCAGAGAACAAACTTAGGAATTTTAGACTAATTCCTTGGAGCGCTTAAATGGAGTGCGTACCACAGAAAATGATAGCCTACAATTTTTTCGTTTTTCTGTAGCTACGCTGTGCTTATAAAACTGGTTTTTATATATTTTCTCAGTTTCAATTTCAAAAACGAATGCATAAATATTATACTGTTATTATTAACACCATTATGCTGATATTGGATTTGATTACAGTGTGCATGGATAGTTGCTGTCTTTTGCTACTGTGCTAAATGTTAACTTGATGAGAATAAAAACGAAAAGAAAAGGAAGCAAATTCACGTACCTAATCTTCTTTAAGATTTCTTTTGGGTTTTTTTGCCGTTAAAGTCATCCTCTTTTCATTAAAAAAATAAGAAGATGTGGCGTGATTGCCAAAAAAACAACGCTCTACCTGAGACCAAAATGACATAGAAGTTATCAACTGTAGCTCATCATACGGTCATCAACAATGAGCAAAACCCATACATATTGCATAATCAACAGAACAAATCTTTGATAAATGTTTGCCTATTTGGAATTGAAACCAAATGGGAAAGCAAGTGATATAACTCGAAAGATGTTTTTCTCTCTTTTTTCAGTTGACATAAGTAAATATGGCGACGTCATTAAGCTATGATGTCTCAATGGATGCTTTACCTTCAGAAGAAAACTATATACCTAACACTGTATCAAGAGGTAGAGTATTCATTGCCATGCTATTGTTAGTCATGAGGGTCTGAAACTGAGGGACTGGCTTTATTTCTGTGTTCTTTAATCCCTCTCCCATTATTCTCTAATCTCTATATTTTAGCGCCTTATATAGCTCTATTCTTCATTTTTATTTGCCCTTTTTTTCATGTTTTTTTTAACCTTTATTCTGTTTTTATTTATTTTTATTAATTCATATAACTCCATTCAGACCATTAATCATTAAAAAAATAGATAAATACATATTTCTATAAATTTGATCCATGCAGAAACCAATTTATGCAAACCTGGTATATTTTTTGTCAACGGCCTTATACTCAAGAAGTATGAGACCACATTAGCTGTTCGTATTGTTTAATCTGATAAGATAATCCCACTTATTTCAGTATTTCACTTCCACATTTGGCCTGAAAATATGCACATGCAAATGTATGAATCATACAACTGATGCGGCATTTCTTTTGCATCATGATTATAATTATTGATAGTTTATTGTTATTGAAGTTTTGTATTTGATGATTTACAGGCACTAGGTTTTTGATTTGATGATGGTAAATACAATCAGTTATGTAATCCATACCCTGTTGATTGATACAAATGATAACATTGAAATAAAAAAAAGAACAAAATAAAGATCCCCAGTAGATAACCCAAGTCTGAAAATCAGTAAATCCACAGCAGCGTATAATTATGTCTCTTAAATTCCCATCCTTTTTTCTTAGTTCATGACTGTAACTTTTTCTGTCATCACCGGACTTATAGTTACATTTATATAGTTGATACAACAGAAAAACCGTGCCTTACAATAATACACGAGTTATTTCTCTGGGTTTTTTTTTTTGGATTTTGTGTGGTTCGACC
The DNA here is from genome assembly GCA_019925275.1 of Mytilus edulis. NCBI lineage: Eukaryota > Metazoa > Mollusca > Bivalvia > Mytilida > Mytilidae > Mytilus > Mytilus edulis. The sequence continues at coordinate 46,128,591 of CM034358.1, forward strand.
AATCTTTATTTAAAAAAATATAAAGACGAGTGTCTGTCCCTTTGTCCTTTTTTCCGTTGTTATATAATAAGGAACATGTAGTATGGTCGCCAAAGAGACAGCTCTCCCCGGACAACCAAAAAGCATAACAACTATAGAACAAAGGCCACTGAACAGCCTCCCAACAATAATAAAAGCCTATACTGCACACCAACCTATAAAATACCCTTATCGATAAATTGAAATAAATTAAAACGTGAAAACTAACGTCCTGATTTATGTACGACACATTAAACATTTTTTTTAAATGAAATTCAGTAACAAAGACAACCACTAAAGTAGCAGTAATCAACTACCTACTAGTATAGGTTACCGTACGGCCTTGTCTTTTCTTTCTACAATTCATATTTGTATTGCCATTACATATTGTTTTATTATTATAATACGTTGATTATTTTAATTAACAGGATACAGAGAACAACACAAGCCACAGGCAAACGGAGGTAAGTACTCAGTGGAGAAGGTCTGGATGGGGTTTATATAACAGAGGATTGTTGCCAAAAAGTACAGAATAAATAGCAAAAAAGAGAATTGAAAAGGCAAAAAAAAAATAGTAAAAAAAAAAAAAAGAAAGAAAAAGGCAAACAATAGTAAAAAAAAAACGAATAAAGAAAAAGGCCAAAAAAAAGGAAAGAAAAAAGACAGAAAAAAAGAATATCATGAATGATGGTGTGTTAAATTTTAAAATAATAGATGATAGAATAATGGGCAAAAAGATAAAGAATAGAAAACTGGTTGAACAAATGTTGAAATATGAAAAAAAAAGAAAAAAAGGGGACCCATCCAAAAACCTACGAAGTGACAATAGACATCAAACTAAGTCGTCTAGGTATTCTCAAAATTTATAGCACAGGAGTATGTTCGACAAGGCTCTAATATGGCCCCCTTTTTTTTAGATAAAAATTAAATGAGGATTTAATGACCAATATATATATATATATATATCACAATTAATCAAAGCTTGATTTGAAATTTGTCCTTTTGTGTAAAACATGACCAATTATATAACTGGCAAGTTTAGGATAAATTAAATGTTCTGTTAAATTATTGCTTTCTATAAAATCAAAAACTTTTAGACAATGCTATTGATCTTGCCGTTATCTTTATGTTTTTAGAAAATCCCTCACCTGAGGAGACTGAAAGTGCAGTGTTTAATGGTAGGTCACATAATTACAATAACACATTTCATTGATAGCCTATATATAAATATATATAATAGAAGATGTGGTATACTTGCCTATGAGACAACTCTCCACTAGAGCCCAAATGCCACATAAATTAACAACTATAGGTAACCATACGACCTTCAACCATGAGCAAAGCCTATACCACATAGTCAGCTATAAAAGGCCCAAAAATGACAAACGTAAAACAATTCAAAACGAGAAAAACCAACGGCCCAATTTATGTACAAAAACGAACAGATAAAAAACAAATATAGAACACATCATCAAACGACAAACACTGAATTACAGGCTCCCGACTTGGGACGCAATTACATACAGAATTTGTCGGGGTTAAACATATGAGCGGGATCCCAGCCCTCCCCTTAACCTTGGACAGTGGTGTAACATTACAATAACAAAAAAACCGAACTATAAAATAACAGTTGTAAAAGGCTTAACTCATCAGATGGATACAACTAGAAATATTACACAGAGTGGACGTGGCCGGGTACTTGTATATCCCAACAACGAAAAAAAAAAAAAACACAGATCTGAAAGTACGCGCCGTTACTGATATCTAGTTCAAAGCCACTTACACTTAATAAAAAAAAAATATGCATGTTAGACTTAATTCACTTTACACATTTTAGCATATTTCATGTATTTGGTGTCAAATTAAAAAGAAACAATAGATGTAATATTTTAAATTTCTGATCAAATGACATTTTGAATATTTGGGGATAGCTGCCACATTAAATTAATCAAACCACATACTGGTAATTTTCCCCCCGAATATTTTGCATCTAACTAAAACAAGGATTGAACGCAATAGAGCAACATGATGTACGTTTATTTCAACAACAAGCTATACTAGAAACTATATCTCTACCAAAATACTGGATATCATGTCGAGTGCAAAGATAATTCTTTGACATTTCTCACTCTGTATGTCAATCTTAATGTATGTTGTAATTCATCTGTACGTTATTGTGCCTCTGCACCGAAAGAAGGGATATATTGGTAAACGTCTGTCGTTTCCTAAAAAACTACTAATCACATCTTTGATATTTGATATCAAGCTTAATTTGAGCAAGTGATCGTTCATCAACTTGTTGTTAACCAAATACATATACATAGTCTTACACATAATGGCCAGGTATAAAATGCTAGTCGCGTTTTCTCATGAAATACAAGCAAAGGCTTGTGAAATTTTTATTGAATATTTATTTGAGCATGACTGTATATGTTTTTAATTCATCACGTACCAACTTCCTTTTTAACAAATACGTACACTGTGCGTATCATTAGTGAAAATGAAATATCGAACTCTCAAAGTAGGGGGAAGTCCGTAAAAAAGGACAATATTAAACTTTATCGACAAAAAAAAAACCCGAATGGAAACAGCGGTCTTATTCCTGACTTGGTAACATCCATAAGTCAATTTGTTAAAACGGATAATATAAAATAAAAAGATGATAAAGACATGTTAGAATGGAAACGAGAGATGTTTCAAAGAGACAGCTACACCGAACAAATAGCAGAAAACAGCCCAAGTCCACCGATATGTCTTCAACACAGTGAGAAAGTTTCCTCACCTGGAGGAGTTCAGCTGACTCCTTAACAAAGTTGTGTACTCCTTCAGCGAAAATGAACGTCACACTTTACTCCCAAAACATTGTCCAGAGCGAAAACAGACGGTTCTGCAATAACCTTCATTGAGAACAAAAGTTTCGAAAGCCAAATACAAATTGAATATTAGTGATAAAAATTTCGATAACTGAAAAAGGACAATGAAAGAAGCAAGAAATTCATGATAAGAATACTTTAAAGATTTTTTTTATATCAAAGTTAATGATTTTAATATCTAAATCTTTTCAACAACATTTTGCAATATATAATCCATTTCTATTACCCTTATTGAAGCTAGAACATCAAATCTATTATAAGGTCAGTACATCAATTACATTCGTGAAAATATTTATTGAGCTCTTTTGGCTCATATCAATGTCACATATACTATATTTTCAGAGTACCTAGCAATAAGCAGAAGCAATGACTCTAGTGGTCCAAGTTCTTTCGCAGGTAATTAAATATACATACAGAAAACGATTTATACGCCATCCGATGTCACTTTGATAATAGAAAAAAAAGTGAAATTGGCATATTTTTACTTAATGATAATTTAATTTTGGATGTTACGCGTTTTCTGATTAGGTGACGTCGTATTGTTTATCAGCTTATAGACATAATTTTGTCATGTGACCGTGACGTTGTTAACGATTGTTCATGATTTACTCCGGTTTAAAATGGAATTAAGAATTAAATAATAAACAATGATTGTAATATCCTTTTTGCATATTCGAAATAACATTAAAAAAATGTAGTGCACACTTTAAATAACCTGCTACGCAGATTATTCAGTGTACATCGTATTTTTGATGTAATTTCTTCATAGACAGAAAACATATTACAGTCTTTCCTTAAATGTTTTACACTTAGTTTTTACAAAACAGATATGAGCAAACGCCTTATACCTAATAAGAAATTTCATTATTTAATAACACTGACATCTTATCTTGCATCTTGCAAGGAAATTGGAAACTATCTGTTTGAATGGAATCTAGATTCATAAAAAGTAAATATTGATGACAGACACTAACTGAACATAGGATTGTTTTACAGTTTGAATAGTTGTTCATGAAATTGCTTAAGTTTGAAGCCCTAAAACTGTCCTTATCTTATCATATCTTTTCTTTTCTTTTCTTTTCTTTTCTTTTCTTGAAATTTAATTATTTGATAAAATTTAGAAAGGAAATGGGGAATGTGTCAAAGCGGCAACAACCCGACCATAGAGCAGACAACAGCCGAAGGCCACCAACGGGTCTTCAATGTAGCGAGAAACTCACGCATCCGTAGGCGTCCTTCAGCTGGCCCCTTAAAAATATGTATACTAGTACAGTGATAATGGACGTCATACTAAACTCCGAATTATACACAAGAAACTAAAATTAAAAATATATGTTTCAGAGTATTTGGAACGTTTCAGTGATTCTTCTGCAGTGGTAGGTGAGGTGGTTGGTGAGTAAAAACTTCAAATATATGTGAACTATAAACCATCTAAATATTCTCAAGAACTTCTTTGTACCATGAGTTACTGAATTAAAGTCAAAAGAATACTATCGAAGGCATCTTGAAACGTTCAAATGAGGAAAATGATCTTCATTAGGCTCTTGCTTGAATTTTTCTAACACGAATCAATGAAATCGGAATCTTTGCCTGCGTACTCATGAAGCCTTTGCATTCGTGACAATGCAGGAACAAAAAGGTCTTGAACATCGATATGTTTATAAATATTTAACCGAGATTGTAAACTAAAATCTATAATTATCGGAATTATCGTAATTGTCCTATTCATGTATCCTGCTTTTTGTCAATTTTTCGTTGAATATATGAATATGCTCTGGTAAACAATTAATGCATATACAAGTAAGCTACTGAAATAAGAGTTTTTACACGTAAAATAACAAAAAAACGAACTCCAAGGAAAATTGAAAATGAAAAAGGGATCAAATATCAATCAATATAGAATATTAAAGTGCCTGTTGTCTAAAATGTCCAATTTCCCCAAACCTATAAAGAAAACACGACAATTAATCAGAGTTGTATCCTGCACTTCACAATTCTACAATTTATGTTCGATGGAATGGACCATGCAAGTTTAACTAAATGATGGATTTTGAATTACTGTTACTATTATAACTTTCCTTAACAGGTGATGGTTATCCAAGTAGAGACATGCCAAGCGGGGAAGGTGAGATACAAATTTGCATTCAACTTGAAGCTTTGTTATTTTAACTGTTTGGCCAAATAGTCTCCGATCGAATATTATATCATGTGGTCTCATAATTTTGCCACATCAAATAAGACGTTTTCTCCAGGGATTTTGTTGTTTCATGACAAGAATTGATAAAGAAAATGGATGAAAATTTAATTATAGCATGCTCTCTTCCACTTGTAATATTTTGTTTGTATGTACATCAACTTTGTCCGTGTTTCCGTCTTTTTGTCTCATACTGTTTTGATCGCATTTTCTTCAGGAACTGCAAACAGAGATTCTTTAAATTCAGTATTCAGTATAACGTGACCATAGTATACCGCATGACATATTTTCCGAATAACTTTCTGTTAAAATCATATTTATGTACATGTATTTGTTTCACGAAATAGTTATTTCTGAAATGTTTGTCACATGTCTCTCATGAATAACAAAAAGTAAAATAAAAAAATTATAAATTAAAATTATATACAATTAAAAAAAAAAAAAAATCAAAACGAAGAGTTCCTAATCAAATGGCAAAATCAAAAGCTAAAGCACACCAAACGAATGGACTACAGCTGTCATAATCATTAAAGTGTTTTAGTAAAAGACACAAGGGCTACTGATCTATACATATCAGTAGTAATAACATGCAGGTATTTTTTAATTTCCATTGTTTACAGGTGCATCTTACCAAAAAGGAAAAAGCAGCCAGATTACCAAAGGTCAGTTGGAATAATCGTGTGTTTTTGTAGGATAAGCGAATTTAAATTAGTAAAAAAAATAAATGTGTTGAATTGGATACATCAAATTGATAAATCTAAATTCGGAATAACAATACAGGAATGAAACACAGAAAATAAGTTTTACAATTTATAACAATGTACATACAACTAGATATACACACACCACTACAGATGAACAATCCGCAATTCTACATGAGGTTCCTTCTTTAAAAAGTGTTCCTGTATCCGCATAGATTTAATTTCATATTCCAAAATAATGTAAGTGAGCTTTTACATGATTAATCTTTTTTTTTAATATACTTTCTGCTCCCCAAAATGCTTGGTGTTTTGTTCCGACGGTATCTGCATAAGTTCTTGCTAACTAAATAACAGTAAATGAAAAAATCATCATTTTTGTTTTTCCGTCTCTTGGATTCTTTGAATTTGTTATATAACAGTTATTTGTGTTATCTTTCAGATGAAGATGACAATATTCATAGGTTTTTTCTTGAGTTGACTGCTACTTTTAGTTTAAGTTGGACTGTATTTCTTGCTGATCTAGGATACAATTCTAAAGAGCTATTAAAGTTGCCAGGAAATCAAAGAGACATTTTTTTCTTTCAATACTTATTACATTGGCTTGAAACAGTCAGACGGCTAGGATTCAACCCAATTAAATTTATGTACAGAGCACTGTTAAAGACTCAAGACAAAGATCTCATTGATAAATTCAAGCGTCAAATCCAAAGTGGTGAGTATGCATTTATAAAATTTCGTATTTTTAACTGTTTACAGTTACTTTCATCCTTACACACCAACATGTAACATTGTGTGGTCCTTTTCTTGTTTTTGAATAAATTGTGCATTACATTAACAACAATTGACACTTTGAAATACGATTGGAACACTTGCAAAAAATAAAAGGAGATCTTATATCCAACATTACTTTTATTCTTCCTGGTGGCATTATATTTCTAACTGTGATGTGCTACAAATTCCATAGGGATAATATTTTAAAGAGTTTGTACTTTAGTAACAATAGACCAATTATCCTGAGTATTTAAATGCAGTGCACAAAATATATGTTCATACGCCGAGTGCTATCAAACATGTTTATAACTTGCTGCAACTACTGGACTTCTCAATACTGTATGTGGTTTTCTGCGTTTTATCTGTTTAGTCACCGTTGTATATTTTATATTGATAAAATAATTTGAAGCAGTTAAATTCATTTCACGAACTTAAATAATTGTGAATTTTTTGGAAGGTCCACATAATTACATGTGACTTCTACAGAACTGAGTACAAAATCCCTAAATGTTACAATATGTTAAAACCATAGGTTGGTTATAATTAAATGTGGCTTATTTGAAAATTGAAATGCACGATACAGTTAAGTTAGAATCAGTAATATGACATAATTGTATAGTGTGAAAACAGCTAACAAAGTATGTGATGGGCGATATCGTTCTAGACTATATGTGTGATTCTTGTATTGAAATAATCATGTACATGTATATGTATATTTACGTTTAGATTCTCTCGATGCATCATCTGATAAAGAGTTTGAGATCATAAAAGGACACCTATCTGAAATAGACATTTCAAATCAAAACAGTAAGTTAGTAAATAAACTCATCATAGATACCAGGATTAAATTTAGTATAAACGCCAGACGCGCGTTTCGTCTACAAAAGACTCATCAGTGACGCTCGAATCCAAAAAAGTTAAAAAGGTCAAATAAAGTACGAAGTTGACGAGCATTGAGAACAAAAATTCCTAAAAGTTTTTCCAAATACAGCTAAGGTAATCTATGCCTGAGGTAGAAAAGCCTTAGTATTTCAAAAAAATCAAAAATTTGTAAACAGTTAATTTATAAATATAACAATATCAATGACAATTCATGTCAGCACAAAAAGTGCTGACTACTGGGCTTGTGATACCCTCGGGGAATTAATCTCCACCAGCAGGGAGTAAGTTTGACAGATAAACAGCAAAATACGAAAGATAATGCTTTGTAATTTTGATACATAATTTTTTTTGTATAAATTAATTGCACATTTCTTTTATGTTAAGACGAATCACTCCACTTAAAGCAGTTGGTCGAGTATACATGAGAAATAGTCGCCAAATAACCAGGGAAATAAATACCTCATCGGTATCTGAAAGATTTGTATTGACCATGAAACATGTTTTCTTAAGTCAGTTAACAACCCATGCATGGAATCTATAACGAATAAAAGACTTCTAAACAAGCAACCACTGCATTGAAAGACAATACTTTGCAAACAAGAAAATAATCTTCAAGTCTAGATATTTTCTCGTTATGATATATGATAACTAAGAAATGCTTTTTATTTCAAGGCATATAGCAAAGAGACGAATATTTTGTTTTACATTTTCATTTCAAGAACTTTTAAAGCTAGCTATATGTCATTGGTTTTGCTTATTGTTAAAAGCCGTACGGTGCCTTAAAGTTTCAAAACTTCGTCATTTCGTCTCTGGTTGAGAGTTGTCTCATTGGCACTCAACGTTTCTTATTTTTATACTGTTTATTAAGTAATATTAAGATCAAGTTGATATATAATATGTTGTCAGTTATAATAATCAGTTTTGTAAGTAAAAATAAAATGATCCCAATTAAACAAAGTACTTATCTTATAAAGAAAAGACATCCTGTATCAAAGATAGAAAGGAACAAATCATGTATGTAGAAAGAGATATTTGGAGTAATATAACGCCTGGTAAGTAAATATGTAAGATCTGAAACACCATGAGTTTCTAAATATTTTCTTAGAATCTACCCGAAGAAGATTATAAATTAAATGTTGTTGTTTTAAAGTTCTATCTATGGATATTATTTGTTATTAATGAGCGGAAACATGTAATGACTTCTTATAGTAAATTAAACTAAACTAAATCCAACTGCATTAATTATTAATTTTCTGAACCATGTACAAATCATATTCCATCTGAAGAAGATTATCGTTTGCTAAACATACCCTCTTGTTTAAATTGTAAGGAAGTAGCGGAAGCTTCAATTTGAACATGTTGAAGCGGGGTCAAGTTACTTGAGATCATGTGTGAAAATGATAATAAAGGTTTAACAATCAGACAAGAACGCCTTCAGGAATTGAGTCATTGTTTGAAATTCCAATTTCTTGGGCATTCTATTTATTGGTTTGTTATTTAATATTAAAATTCTCCTCTCATATGCATTGAAAATATTGGTCAAATAAAGACAATAGCAGTATACCACTGTTCAATAGTCATAAATCGATTTCATAAACAAACCCGTGTTACAATCCAATACTGATGGAAACACATCAACTATAAGAGGAAACAAAATAGAACAACAGAAACACTGACCTAGTACAAGAAAAACGCTAACGTCAAACTTTTTTATAACATGAACGGTTTTAAATAAAATTGAGTGGTGAGCATTTGCTCTGTTCATGCTGTTTTGAAGGTCTCCTAATGCTTGTAGAGATCTTGAGACACTCTTATATGTTAATGTTTCATTGTCATGTCATTAATCAATATACCATATCATTTCTCTTCCATGGAACATGCAAGCTAAGAAATGTAATGAAGTAAATCAGCCTTCTTATATTAAATTATATATAGTTCAAAAATTTCCTTTTTAGACGAATTAGCAGAAATTAAGGCATTTTTAGGTCAGACAAAGAAGGACAAATTCCCTAAACAAATTCGTGAAAAAATAAAAACTGGTGTTGACTTAATGCAAAAGCTCCACGAGACATGTTTGATAACTGAAGACGACATTAGTTATTTAAAATCCATTCTGCACTTTTTGAAACGAGATGATCTCATAGTGAAGATAACCGAATTGGAATCACCAGGTTTTGTATTTCAGAAAGGTAGAGTATCAACGAATTTTAGTTTATTAAAAATTTATTTAATGATATGGATTAGAGATGCTAGTTAAGGCTATGGTTTTTAGCAAAGTTTTTGCTTGAACTCTGCTGATATGATATACTGTATATTGTCGACTATGTTGTACAAAAGAGTTATCTAAATCTGACATGGTTGTTATATTGTTTACTTTGACTGTTTGTTTAGAGTATTATAATATTTCAATCACTGTTCACTTATATTGACTAAACCTATTAAGTCTTCGGTATAAGCGCCCCTTGCTACATATGCATCGCCTGTCGTTCGAGACAACATAGTCAAATTGCTTCATCCGGGATTCGGATGTGATCAGTAAATTTACAGATCAAACATTACTCTTTTATTTCAAGATCTAAAATTTCGTTTGTGAGTTGAGAGACAGACATTTTATTTCATAACCACTTTACGATTGTGGCTGTTGCACTTATAAAGGGGCATTTTCAGTTTTTATTCGTAGTAACTGTGTCAGACAGGAGCACAATAATAGTGTGAACATGTACATAAAGGTATTATTTGAAATATTATGTGTCATATGAAGGGTCAGAGGGTAAAGTGGGGTTCGTGTTGCTCAGTCTTTAATTTTCTTTGTTGGAATTGTGCACTGTTGTTTGTAAGTTTGTCTGTTGAATTGCCTCTTTCTTAGCTCTGTTGTGCTTGTTTTATTGTCAACTTATGAGTTTGGATGTCCCCGTTTCATATCTTTCGAATTTTTAACGTACAAAAAAAGGAACTTGACATTTGAAAAGTTGAATGCATTACGTTTTTAATGGATTCTAGCTTGAAGTTGTCCCATCTGTTTAAATCATGTAAATATCAAGGGAAAAACAAGATATAAAGAAGACTTTCAAGCTTCATTACTATTTTGAGTCTCAATTTTAGTAACATGTATCACTAAAATGTGTATAATTGAATGACAGGACATCATCAGCATATCTAACATGGATTTAAAATAGTGTGCAAGATGCCTTTTTTGTTCCTTTGTTCCCTATGATTTACTTAAACACATGAACAACAACGTGTACAGTAATAATACTATTTAAAGCTACTGTAACTGGGATATTAACAATCGCGTCTAACATTTACTATTTAATAGATTTTTCGACCCAAGGGATAGATAGATGGGTGCTGATTTGGTACAACATTGAAAAAATAGGTTTTCTATGCTCTTTAAACTTGGTTTTGTTTTTAACTTTTTTTATTCATTTTCTACTGATGATTCTGATGTTGACGAAACTTACGGATGCTTATACGGTGGCGATGTTCCCTATATGTTTAAACCATTTAAAACACTAAAGATATTTAATCCCCAGATATAGATTGTGTAAGCCTGTTAAGCATGTTTAGGGACATTTTGGGGAATTTGTGGTCTTCAGTGATTATGCTTCAAACTGTTTTGATTCAAATGCAACTGGCGTCTGGTGTTATTATTTATAATCCTTGTATATTTGGTAATATTTTTTTTTTTAGATTTAAGAATCACATATTTTGACGCATGACATTAATTATGTTATTTTTCTTTTATTATACTTCGGTTTTATAGAATCCTCGCCATGTATAGACCATGCCTCATCAAAAAGCAACCATAAACAATTAGAGTTTTTTCATTCAACTAGAATAATTGAAAATAATATTTATGCTAAGACCAAAGAAATATTACAGACTGAATGTAGAACGAAGGAACTGGCAACCACGTCTGAATCATGTCATCAGAAGAAGAAAAAATGTGAAAAGGAACGCATTCAAATTGAAGCTCAGATAAAACAGTTGCAGTCAGATGCAAATGATTTAAAATCTAAAGAAACGTCTTTAGAAAAGAAGATAAGTTTACTCGATGTTGAGATTGAAAAAGAGAAGAAACTACATCAGCAACAAACGTCTGATCTAGATCTTTATAAAAGTACGTTGGAAAAAGAAACAAAACAACAGGAAGAATTGAAAAAGAAACAAACATTGGAAGAAGAACAGAAATTTCAATTACATAAACAAAAACAAAGAGAATATGAAAATAGAAGACAGACGTTGGAAAATGAAAACAAAAAACAATCACAACAGAAAAAAGAAGTAGAAAACCAGAATAGGATGTGCCGAGAAATTCCGCATTGTCCTCCTATTGGTATGTTCTTATCTTAACACCGTTTTGTTAACAACTGTGTAGATGAAATGTCTTATTTAGACCTTTTTTATGACCCATTTATGGGCATTATGTTTTTTGATCCGTTCGTTCGTCCCACTTCAGGTTAAAGTTTTTAGTAGAGATAATTTTGATGAAGTTGAAGTCCAATCAACTTGAAACTTAGTACACCTGTTCCCTATGATATGATCTTTCTAATTTTAATGCCAAATAAGATATTTTCCTCCATTTTATTGTTCACTGAACATAGAAAATGATAGTGTGGATGGGGCATTCGTTTACTGGGGGCACATTCTTGTTTAAAATTACTCTTGATGTTACTTATTACCAAAAACATTTAACAATGTTGCAAAAATTAAAACGGCAAACACGATAATCTTAAATGCGATACAAGTTCTTGATCCGATGAAAAAGTCGTAAATTCGGGATCATTGGTATTTCAATCGATCAATTTTAATCAAACAAGAACACATCAGGAATTTTTGACTGTTTTAGAAAATCCGTTGACTGTCTCTGTGATTTTGTAATATAAAATAATAATTATCTACTGATCACTGATTATTTTTTGTCAATTTAATTTCAAGTTATACTTTCGTGCTCAAAGTTCAAATTATAGACTATAATCAAATTTTCTTTTTTGTTGCTAATAATTTGCTGTAAAAGAAAAGTGAGAACCATTTACAAAACGTTTTATTTTATTAATAACCATCATTTATTAATATAGCCATCAATACAATTATTAAAATGATAAATGCAATTTGATGGATAATACAATTTATAAGTCACACTTATATGAGTGGGTAACCGGACATTAAATGACCATAATGAAAACAACAGTACAAGACTAAAAATCAAAATAAGGAAAGGAAACATATGCAGAAAAAAAAAGTATATATAAATCTTAAAATTTATAAACTACCCGTTACCTCAAAGAAAGTCTAATGACATGTTTAAGTCATCATGAGAGACTAGTTATACTAAGTCTTATTTATTTGTTTATGTAGTCTAAATTTCATTAATTTACAGAAAGAGATTGCCCCTTTGACGATGAGGACAAAACAGGTAAGTTATAACAAAAGTGACCTTTAAATATAAATTAAACTTGATAAGTGTATACAATTGCATAATGGTATATTCTGAAAGGATTTTGAACAATGGGAGCTTCACTGTGTTTGGCGTGCTGGTAATCAAAGCTATAAGATTAACGTTGACATAAGTTGAATTGGTGGGAGCCTCAAGGTGACTGAGTGTTCTAAGTAGTTCTACTACTGTACCGCTAGCGTGTAAATACTGAGGTTGTCGATCCCATTACATGATAGGTGTATTGGACTACAATTTTAATTGACTAGGATTGTCAGTTTCCCTACTAAAGGTCTTTCCACCAAAAACAAATGACTGCCACGAAATAAGCAATACCCTCAAGGGTGACTCTGGAAAAGAAGTTTTGTCAATTTTGGTCTTCTTACAAACAACAATAAACTCGCACGTCCGTTCGACAATTACGCAGTCAGGTCGTCCAGTCAGAATGGGGATGTTAAATCCGATGCCTCATGTAGACAGAGTGTCATGCTCTCTGCCATTAAACACCCTTGCAATATCTCTTAGATTGGCCCGTTAGTGGCCTTCTGCCAAAACAAAATGTCTGTCCATATCCACTTAACCCTCTATTGGCAGTCAAAATTTCTCCGTTAAGGAACTTTCTAATTGTTAGTATTATTTATTTGATCACCATGTTCTAACCATGCATGAAACATTTGTTACTCGACTTTAAGCAACCAACAATAAATCAATCGAAATAGTCAATAGTGTTGAACGTGGCGTTATAAAACATTCAATCAATTAATCAAACTGTAGGCTGTAAAGTGACATATAGTAGTACTTATACGGTTGCCAATAATTTCTTACACCATGTTATTTGGAAATTGAACTACAACTACCGATTTTATAAAAAAAAAAAAACCTTGTGTAATATTTAAGAAATAATATTCGATTTTAATAGGACAAATTTGGTAATTTTGTTGACCGTGAAAGCATATATACATACGATACTGTTTTGGCTGTTCCGTTTTACCCAATTGTGATAATATTAGTAATATTATATAATTCAATGATTATTTTTTTTAATCGCATTTTTCACTGATATATTTTCTTCCAATGTAATTCTATTCGTTCTGAGGCGTACACGAAGCTTTAAAACGCCCGGTATTTACATTTGATTTTTGTTTACGGAAACATATTTATGACGTCACCTTGTTTCGTTGCCATGCCAAGACAATAACAACATTTTGCGGATTTTCGTTTTATGAAATTTTACCATGAAAAATAAATCAAAATGGACTGATTTGTTTATTTTGCTGTAGAATAGAGATAAATATATTGTATCTGAATCTTGGCCTTCGTAAACTGGGGATTTTGATGTCGAACATTGAGAATATCTGGCAGTATAAATAAGTTGTTTGTAACGCAGAACAGCCGTTTTTATGTATTACTGCGTTTGCGCTAAAGGTAGATATATTGTGATTATACTGGTTGACGATAATAGGTCGTCATATTATAATGTGTTTTATTCATTATATTCAGCCAAAACGGTGAGCAGATATGAATCCCACATATCTAGAGACGAAAGCACACAAAAAGACGAAGAAGCTGCACAAGTAGTTCCTCAATGCGCTTCCTCTGAAGAGGCTAGAGCTAGACCTCGTAAGTACAGTCTAACACATACAAATAAGAAAGTTCTACGAATAAAACATTTATATTACGTACCATTTAATAGTTATCAAAGGTTCCAGGATTATAATTTGATAAACCAGACGGATATTTCGTCTACACAAAACTCATCAGTGACGCACAGATCATTTAACATTGCAATAAATCAAAATGAAAACTGATGTTCTGGATTTAAACAAATGCAAACGCATCATATTTTTATTCAAATTATTTCACTAAACACCCCTTATTCGATTATTTTATGCTAAAATGTAGAAATGAAACATTTTGAAATTCCAAAACGTCAATAGAGAAATGACATCTTTAAAAAAAAGATATGAAAAAATCGACTGGATCGTAGAGTTGGTTCAGCTCAAAATCTTACAAATTATTTTGTACAACATTGAGTTCGTTGCTTAACTTAACAGGACCTGATGTTTAACCTGGATCTTTTGTTTCCACTTTTGTGTTGTACAATGTGTTTTCGTGACCTTATTTTGTCCATAAATATAAACGACTCTAGTTTCTGAATGACACTGTTGGTTGAATATACCTTTTCACAATGTTTGTGAAGGTCGTATTGTACTGAGAAACGAATGTTTGTAAAAATTTAGAAGAAGGTTTAGTCAAACATTATAACGTCCAGGCTATATATATATATGTATAATTCGTTATAAGAACTTTTGTGAAGATCTTTCTAGATGAGATTTTGTTATATTCCATAAGTATTGGTACTTTCTACGGTAGTATGTTGGTAGTGACAGCCATTTACTTAAAGGTCTTCTATACATGGTATAGATGAATAAGAAACATATAATTCTGTCCTCAAAAACACTTTCCTCTACATATTTGAGTTTCATTAAACATGTTAAAGAATGGATAAAATGTTCTATTCTACATTATTTGATTTTTATGTGCTTTTTATTGAAGGAATATATTTTTATTATCATAATAATAGTACTAATTACAAGCATTTCAATCAAGTAAAAATTACAGATACAGATAAAACAATATATTTATGATTATTATACTCATTTATAATAGACAATAATTGTCCATATGCATGTGTCAGTCTTAAGTCAGTTATTTGTTTTTATCAGAGTTTAAATTTTTATGAAGATATTTATTGTTTCTGTGTATTATGATAAGATCCCTTTATGACTCGGGACGAATTAGAGCATAACAAAAGCATCTGTATGTTATACTAAAACTGTTTGTACAGTGCTTGCTGTCTCTTTGACTCGTACATCCGCTCTCCTGTTTTGTTCTAACTTTTAGCGTAAATTTCGAAAATGATTAATCATTGCACACGTCAAACATGATCAAGTATTTAATATATAAGCAACTTCAGATGAAGCCAAAACAATGTGAAAGAGACCAAGGTAGTTTTCAAATTCATAATTCAAAACGAACTGACAATATCGTGATAAAAACAAAGACGACAAAATAAGTTCCTAATACACCATAGATAAATCGTCGCTATAGACTTAGCCTTAAACCAGTAGTTATTAGATGTGATATAGAAGGGAAAGCAGATTCCACTCCACTAATGGCACATGCTGAAATGCTCAAATCCACGGTGAATAGACTCGTTCGGTGAATTCAAAACGGATTGGAGCATATCCGTACATCTGTAATACAAATATTTCATCACGACCATCCAGTTCCTGATGACAAATTCTTCAAAGTCGACGATTACATGATACAATTATTCATTGGTCAAGCCCATATATCTAATTTTTATAAACCATCTTATTATCGCGTTACCGTATAATTTTAATCCTATTTTTAAAATTATGCGACTAATGTGTTTTGATTTAGTATTCATATTTTATAGAATGAGAAGATCAAAATTATGTTATTCGCCACATTTCTGTTCTTTTTTTTTTACTCGGGAAAGTTGATAAATTAAACATAATTAGGATTATAATTTGGTATAATAATGTAAATAGGTATTTGATAGAATAAAATACAACCAATATCTTAAGCATTAGTCTAGGAATTTATGGTTAATTTTGAAAATAAAAAAGTTGATATCGTTTGATAGTTTGATTTAGAGTGTATAAAATTGTTATTAGTTTTATAGTTAAAACAGGTTTTATTCGAGTAGGGTTTTTTTTTGCAAAAAAAACTGTGGTATATATAAAATATGGTAATTAGTACACATTATATAAAGCCTTGACAATTTTCATTGTATAGTAACTATGTTTTCAACTTGTTCTTTTGCATTAACATATTAAGCTTTCATGAAAAAGAAGCTATATATTTTGAAACTGGCTGGCAATAGTTTGTGAACAGAAGAAAGTCCAAAAAGCTCAATATGTTGTATTCTTTACAAAATGGGACTGCTCTTGATTATCTCTGTGATTTAATGCCCCCACTTGTTAGTCAAATATCTAACTACGATTTGCGAAACAGTAATAATTATGTAGTACCCGGTTATAGACTTGACGTAACTAGAAAATCCTTTTTTCCATCTACTACTATTGAATGGAATAGCCTTAACCCCGACATGCGTACGTCCAAAAATAAATATTTTTAAATGAAAACAAATATTTTTAAACAACAGCTGAGGTCTAAATTAATACAGCCACCTTCCTATTTCAGTTGTGGGGATATAAAACTTAATATAATATTATTCATACACTTTTGAGAAATATGTGCAGTTCTTTAAGTTCAGATTTACATCGTGTTAATAATAAACCCAGTCCCGAATGCAGCTATGGCCAGCCTGTTGAGGATAGTATACTCTATTTTTAGAGTGCGCTTTTCACAACGAAGCAAGAGAAATAATGTTTTCAAAATAAGAAAGATATGCTATATCCATTGAGCTTATAATGGCTGGTGACGGTGACCTTTCTTTTACCAAAACAAAGAAAATTTTTAGTTTGTAAAATCGTATATCAGAATAAAACAAAAATTTAAATCAATCAATACACATTCTAAATTTCTACTTTCCAACTCTTCAATCCAGTCCTTTTTTTTGTATTATTCCTTATTATATGGTATCTTTTAAATAAATATTTTCTTTTGTAGTATGTACTACATGCATTCCTACTATGTTTTTCGTCATTATCTAATGTACTTTGTGTTTATATTTATATTGGGAGAGGACTTCACTAATGTTGTTATAACTTGTGTCCAATCCCTTTTGCTACTTTTGCAAATAAAACATGTTTAAACTAGAAGGTCAATCATAAAAAACACTTCGTACGCTCAAAATGTATAAAATATTGTTTTTTGTAATGAACTAATTAGACAAATAATATGAAATATGTAAATTATTCCACTAATTATTTCAGTTTCACTTGATGTAAATATTGATCCTATGATACTCGTAATGGCAGCCGAAGAGGATAAAGACGAATTAGAATCATTCAAGGCCGACGTTTTACTGGCAGTTCCGCATAGTGTTACAAGGAGCAGCATACAAGAAATAGTTATTGAAAGCTTCATCGATGAGCAATTTCTTAGTAAAACTGACAATCAAATACAAAAGGCAGTGTTACTATTTATTCTGGTGTCTGGTGGTTTTGCAAAACGTTGCTGGCCTGATATCTCAAAAATGAAAAACCTTACTGCTGCATTATATGATCAGCAACCATTAGTTGTCCCCGTTATTATCAAAGCTAACGTCAAGCCTCCTATGGGACTAAATTCAGCTCACTCTCTGAGTTTTTATAGACGTGATAGTTATTATAAGGAAGCACTTTCAAAGCTTCTTGGACAGCTCAAAAAATAGAGATTTTAATTGTTTTGTTAGGTAATGTATTTTGTTCAATTTTTACAACTTAATCTCATTAATTTCTTCCATTAGATCTCCACAATAACTTTCTGTTCGCAACTGGGCGACTTTCTATACAACAACATTTTATGAAAGGTCACAAAATATGAAAGTACCTAATGTTGTCATGTTATAACAGTAGATATCGATAAATGAATGTTGTGTACCACAGTGATGTTTCTCCAACAATTGTTTAATATGTAGTTTCAAATAACCATATCTTTGTAAAGAATTAAGACATTAATTTGAAATTAATCAAAAAAAGCGTTTCTGTTATGATTTTCTGATGATATACGAATATTCCGGATAAGACCATTTTTAATTCTTTCATATCAATAAATCACAAGAAGCTTTTGAAGTTGTGTCGTTGAGCTGCTGTCTCATAAACATAAATCCTTCATCTCATCTACAAAAAAAATATGTTGTAAATAACTTATTGAAAGTTGTATTAAATAAAATGGCACATAATGAAATATGATGTACATTTGAAAATGATGTATTTTAAAGAAATTGAAATAAAAGCTTCCAATGCATAGCACGTGTATTTGTTTTTGTGTATACTTCAAAATATATTTATGATAAGGCACTAATGTATGCATGTAAATAGCTTTTTATTTGTCTATCTTTGTCGTTGGTGTGAATGTCAACATAATAAGTGATAATTTATATGTGTAATGTTTTTGTTCGGTGATCTTTGATAAAAGAGGGACGAAAGATACCAAAGGGACAGTCAAACTCATAAATCTAAAACAAACTGACAACGCCATGGCTAAAAATGAAAAAAACAAACAGAAAAACAATAGTACACATGACACAACATAGAAAACTAAAGAATAAACAACACGAACCCCACCAAAAACTAGGGGTGATCGCAGGTGCTCCGGAAGGGTAAGCAGATCCTGCTCCACATGTGGCACCCGTCGTGTTGCTTATGTGATTACAAATCCGGTAAATAGTCTAATTCGGTAGGTCACATTCATGAAAGGGAAGGGGATTGTAGTTACGACGTAAGGAACATATCCGATATCATTTGTGAAACGGTTATTCCATAACGGTCAACCAACTCGTGATGGCGTCCGTAAAATTTACGAAGGGATGATTTCAACTTCACCATTTGGAACTCTTGGTTTAATGGCTTCCTTGTGAGCAGTAACCCTCTATCAAGAAAATCATGATAGGAAATGCAAGCACGGGAATATCGTATCAATTGGGAGATATATACCTCGTATGCAGGTGCTGCTGGAATGTTGCTACTTAGAAATGGAAAGTTCACAATTGGAAAGCTGAAATCATATCTTTTGTCGTAAAGTTTTGTTTTCAACCGACCCTCATTGTCAATTTCTAGATGATAGAGTATGTTTAACTTATTTACAACTCAAAGTGGTTAAAAGCTTGATGTATAACAAAGGCGCTTACTTATTGGTTAACACGTGTAGTTGTCTTTTCGCCATTTTGTTTTGTTAGTGGCTCTCTGGCTGATCGACTTACAATCCCCATTTTCATTTATTCATGTCAAGTTATGTACATATTTCTGGAGAAGCAAGTTTATAAAATAAATAGTAAACATGATATTATTGCTAACACGATAAAAATATACTAAGGAAAACATGACGTAGAAGTGTCAACTATAGATCATCGTATGAGTAAACCGATACCGCACATCAATCTATAAAATGCTACAAAATGATAATTGTAAAACAGTTCAAACAAAAAACGAACGTGCAGATTTATACCCAAAACATATGATATATAGCAACTATTTACAACCACTGAAGTACACTCTCATAACTCAGGGCAGCCAAACACACTTAATTACGTTGGGGTTTAAAGATTTTTGCAGACGTCATTCTTCTTACCTGGGACAATAGTGTAACTGACTTATGAATGAACACATTATCAAAATCAGTTGAAAAGTGTACATTTAATCTATCAGATCGATTTAAAGCAAACTTAACTACAAAAAAATAACGACATCAACAGTCAGAGAAAAAATAGCCTTGTGTAATGTTGTTTTCAAAGTTTGTAGTTTTTATCTAATTTTTTAAGCTTCAATTGCTTCATGCGCTCTGTATATCTATCTGGTATCTTTTAAAAATCAAATAAGCAAATCCTGCTCCACATATGACGGAGGAAAAATTGACGGGATTGTGGTTACGATAATTGGAAAACATCCGTCGTCGTGTGTGAAACAGATACTAGTATTAAATATAACTCGAGCAACTTTTGATTCGTTCGTTAAACTTTCGAAGACATGATTTCGACTTTACTATGTGGAGGTTTTTTTCAATAGCTTCCGTGCTAACAGCTATCCTCTATCAAGGGAACCCTGATAGCAAATTCAAAATCTGGAATATCGTATCTTCAGGGTGATATATCTCCCAATGCAGGAGCGCGGCTGGAATGTAGCTTCATACAAATAAAAACTTCAAAATTAAATAGCTGCAATCATCAATCAAGTCGTAATGTTTTCTTCTCATTCGACCCTTGTTGTTAGTTAACAGATGCTAGTCATAATGAGACAGACTTAACTATGGTGTATCCTGTATTACAAGTTCTATGAAATAGATGTGTTAAAAAGTCTACCAACTTTGAATTATTTAGTGAGAGGACATTATCTACTTAGCTGGACGTAAAGGTAAAGGATATTGATAGCTTGTGTTCATTCTTCCCTCGAAGTTCATGTGGGAAGTCAGACTCATGTGAATAAAGGAAAACGTCGACAAGAGGTGCACAGTTGGTTCGCATGAGCATTTCGATGGTTTGTAAAAAACACATCCTTTTAACGTAACAAAAAGTAAAATCACAAAAAAACTAAACTCTGAGGAAAATTCAAAACGGAAAGTTCCTAATCAAATGACAAAATCAAATGATAAAACACCTCAAACGAATTAATGAACAACAACAACAACAATATGTTATTAATCAGGACATCAAGCATCAAATAAATGTATTTTTCAATGAATTGTTTGTTTGAATCAGTGTGATGTTTTCCGTAATATGTTTCATTCATTCATAAGACAATACTTGTATCTACGTCGACCATAATGTAACGATATCGCCTCGTCTTAATAATATTAGTGTTGGGGTTGCGACTAGCTCAAGCAATAAAACACGTCTTACGTTCACGACATTTAATGAAAGAGAGAGTTAAACAAAAAGGCGTTTCCGGACATCACTTGTACAGTTCCGTAAAACATATAAACTGAATTACACATATACATATATTATATATCTAAATATATAACATCCCCCGGCAGAAAGAAAATTCTCAATGAATTTTTTGCATATGTGGAATTCATACCATAATCAAATAAAATACATGCTCAATAATACCAATATATCTTTCTAACTTTCATAATATTCAAAATTCTCTCAACTTTCAATATATAAAAACAAACAAGTAATTGGTATGGATAACTTTGTGGAATAAGCATCTTGTAACAAATTGCAGAGTACTACATGTATAGAAAATATCTTGTTCGTCATAAACGTGACAGTTAATATCATATGATATAAATTACTATGAAATCACCAGAGACCTTACTCTTATTTTGTAGATAAATGCTAAACGTGATAAAATATGCACACTTTCAAAGTGTCTCACACAAAAATACAATATAAGACCAGATCATAAAACTCTCATGCACTCTGAATTTCTCGTGAACCATAATATTCACAGCAATACTACTCAGGTTATTCGTGATTAACATATAAAAGTCACTGACAGGTATTCATACAATCTCATTTGGTTATCTATGCCTTACTATTCCAATTTCCATGTTTTGGGGGTATTAAACTTATTTCACTAACAACCCGCACTACAGAAAAAACAATGTTCATTTCTTAAAATAAAGTGTAGTTTTCTTTATAAAGTTTTGACAATACGATTAAGTCTTTAACTAATCCTTGCAACTTTCGAAATTACAAACAAAAGTTTTATACGATACACAAAATCCTATATTCAAAATGAAAAAAAAAAAACAAAAAAAAAACCCTTCTTTTAACTACATGTTCTAAAGTCAATGAATTTGCCTTTCAAAAGTAATTTAGGCTAACTGCCTTTAAATTCTAATAAAAGCTTTATTACAAAAAAAAACATGTTTATCAAACATGATTATTCATGTTATCAATAATCAATACAAAATATTGCAATAATCGTATATGTTAGTGATGCCGGAATGATATAATAAAACATCAATGCATAATAATACAAAATATAATAGGGAACACACAATAAATGTTCACAATTCTCTTTTCTTTTGCCTCTTGGTCTTAATTTACGGATATCCAGTATAACGGATATCTTACTATGAGATAAATCTCACAAGTAAGTTTGCGAAAGAATAAAATACAGACGGCAAACACAGATCCTTGACAAATTATTAATATCATGAGTCGATGTTCCAAATTTCGATAAATGTTACGTTGTACATAGCTACTTCATTAAATTGTCATGAGATCAATCTCACAGACAAATAGTAACTTGTGAATATATACAGTTGTATTGCGCATGTAGTCATGAGAAAACTCTCACAGACAAATAGTCTACTTGTGAATATATATTATATATATATATATATATAGTTGTATCGCGCATGTACTCATGAGATAAATCTAACGAGTATATAAATGGTGGACGCTAATCAAATAAAGATGATGATATGACAATAAAAATGTTTAAATTTTTGGCGGAGGTCGAGATTCTAATTTGGCCTTTGCTTTCGGTCCAAGCTGATGTTCTTGAAGCCACATAGCGTGTTGGGCTGGTTCACCAACTATATGAGCAAGATACGCTCTTTTTCCATTTATAATTTTGTGCGCTAGAAATCTTTTCACTTTTAACTGACTTGCAGACGTTGATTCGCTAGATACGTCAACCTCACTAAAATGAATGAAATTATTATCTTTGAACCTAGCGGGTAATTTCTTAGTGCGCTTTGGGCGAGACATGGCTGTACTATTTTCAACAATCAAAATATTGTCTGATTTGCTTGTATTATCGAAGTATTTTCAGATAAATTGTCATAATTGGTGTTCTGGTTGTCCTTAACAGGCGTATTATCCTCATCCATAGATGTATAATCTTGCACTTCAACATCGTCTAGTTTCGTATGAACAGGTCCATAAAATATTTTGACGGATTTGGTTTTCTCACATACGTAGATTTCAGTCTATTGATATGCACTGACTTTGATAGAATTTTGTTCGTGTGTGGGTCCTTTAGGGTGTACATATGAGGGCTATTTACTGCAGGAATCACATATGGACCGGCAAATTTATTCTTAAATTTTTGTCCTGACCCGGTTGGCTCTTTCACCAAATAAACATAGTCGTTTTCATTAAATGAAATATTTGATATTTTGTCCTTATTTACTCGGTCCATCATTTTAACTTTTGAATTAATAGCATTTTTCTCGACTTCAGTACGTATAATGTTTAATTTTTCACATTGCTGTTTCAGATACGTATGGCAATCTTTAGGTACAGACGAAAAGTCGGTGTCCTTAATATGTAGAGACAACGGAAATTGGGGTCTTTTCCCAAACACTATTTCAAAAGGCGAAAATCCAACACTTTGGTTTGGCGTATTGTTCATCGAAAATACTATTCCCGGTAATACGTCCTCCCATGGTTTTCCTTTTACAATAAACGGTGTTAGTCTTTCCGATAAAGTTCTGTGAGGTCTCTCACATGCTCCCAAACAATGATGAGCGAAGCTAGGGGTATATTCCTGAATAATATCTAATAAACGACAAACTTCTCGGAAACATTTACCAATAAATTCCGATCCTTGATCACTTACGATAGTTCGACAAACTCCAAATTGCGTGACTAATCTAAAAAGAGCATTTCCTACTGTTAACGGATCAGTGTTAGGTATCGGCTCTGCAAACATGTATTTACTAAATAAGTCAATTGCAGTAAAAATGTAAGAATTGCCACTTCGAGAGACAGGGACGGGTCCATATTGAAGGTCCATTTCCCAAACTTCAAATGGTGCACACGGCGTAGGAAATGACGTAATGGACGCTTTTGTTTTTAGTGTGGTATTTTTCCTGCTTTGACATTCATGACATGAACGAATATAATCAGTTACTTTTTCACTCAAATTCTCGGAAAATAGTACTGTTCTTGGATTAAATCAAGAGTATTTTGTATACCACAATGTCCACCTAATGTCGAATCATGATGTTATGCAATTATTGTTTTCAATGAAATTTCCGGGACAACTAGCTGAAAATTATTCATTGTTTTTGCACGCACTGATTTCCTATTTCGTGTATGAAATAATATTCCATTGATCAAGTGAAAATTTGGTATTAATAAAAGAAGTCTGCGCGCTTCTTTCTGCAGCTTTGGTAGTTCGTTTCTTTCAAGATACTTAATTAACGGTCTGCAGTTTGTATCATTACGCTGCAATTCATGTATCGACTCTATGCGAAATCCCTTTTCCCGAAAAATGTCAATCGATTTCAAAATATTTACATTTGGATCACTATCAATACCAGTATCAGAGTCTCGTTTGTTGGTATAATTGTTCGTAATTTCATTTTCACTGGTATAAGCAACCTGCGTTTCATTAACGTCAGTAGTTTGCTCAAATATTTTGTCCGAATCCTGTACATTATCACTTGCAGTGCTTTGATTAAATATTTTGTCTGGCTCTTCATTTTGAGAACTTTCAGTGCTTTGATTGAAAAATGTTGCATCACATTGAGAAGTAGCACTATCAGTACTTTGATCAAATATTTGATCCGATTTTGGTAAATTAGTGGACTGAGTGATTTGTTGATAAACTTTTTCAAACTGGTTCAACTGATCAGAAATCGATATTTGAGTATGCTTTGAGTCACAATCGGTCAGTTTATTCAAAGGTTCTGATTTTTTCACTACGTTATATTTCTTTCGTGGGTAAAGTTGTATCGTTTTTCGCGGTTTACGTTTCTTTGCTACACGTGCAAACTGTTGATCAATGTCTTCAGTGTCGGCATCATATTCATTTTGTGCCTGTAACAATACATTTTTGCGTGGAACACTTTTATCGACGGTGTACATCGGAACTGGCGCAGGCAGACAAATATTGTTCAATTGTAAATTTTTACTGTCACTAGTATCCGAGTCATGTAATAAAGTGGTCAATTGAATACCTCCTGGAACAATTATTTGACCTGTATTTTCCGGTTCATATGGGAAGTACGGATCTTGCTCGTCTGGACTTTCAAAGGCGTTATTAGTCTCGTGCATGCATCGTGACAAAGCATCCGGAACTTGCATTTCCCTCGCAGGTTTGTATTGAATTTCAAAATTATACTGCTGCAAAATAGCAATCCATCGCTCATAAATGGCGCCTTTCAGTTGGTTGCTAAATAGCGGTTTCAACGCTTGGTGGTCGCATTCTATAACAAACGGCTGTGTACGTAGGTATGATGAACATTCTAAAACGGCGGTAACCATGCCAAGTAATTCTAGCTTTGTTGGGCCATATGATTTCTGCCATTTACTAAGTGCCTTAGATCCGAATCGTATAACACGAATTTCATCAGTTTCGCTCATTTTCTGATATAGCACGTAACCAATCCCCTTACAACAAGAGTCTACAGCAAGTCTAAATGGTAAATTGAAGTTTGGAAAGGCTAGAATAGGAGAATCTAGCAGGAGTGATTTAACATTCTGAAATGCACGTTGTTGTTCATCGGTCCAGCTAAAACGTTCATATTTCTTTAAAAGTCTCGTCAGAGGTTCCATTTCAGCACTGAAATTTTTGATGTATTTCCGAAACCAATTAAATAAACCAACAAGGCGGCGTAACTCTTTCACATTTTTTGGTATAGGATAATCAACGATGGCCTGAACACGGTTCGGTGGTGGCTCAATTCCTTTATTTGAAATTTTATGACCTAAGTATATGCAAGAGTTCTGAGCAAAAGTACACTTTTTGGGTCCCAGCTTTAAACCAGCATTCGAAAGTCTTTGAAAAACGTTCCGTAAATCTTCAATATGCTGATCGAATGTTTCGGATGCAATAAGGATATCATCAAGATAGCACAAACATGATTTAAAAGTTAATCCTTTAAGTACTTTATCCATCAACAGTTGAAAAGATGCTGGAGATGAGCTCAGTCCCATCGGTAATCTTAAAAATTTAAAAGTACCAAAACAGGTATTAAAGGCTGTGTAACGTTGACTGTCTTTTGAAATCGGTAGCTGAAAAAATCCAGACGATAAGTCTATTGATGTCAGAAAATTCGGTGTTTTTGTAGAAAACGATTCAGTGAGATCTTGTAAATCTGGGATTGAATACGAAAAGTGCTGAGTCATGGAATTTAAATACCTAAAGTCACAACAGAAACGAAATTTTGACAAACTAGTCTCTTTCGATGAAGCATTTGCTTTGCCTTTTTGGTACGTTCTTTTCGACACAAGTACAACCGGACTTGTAATAGGGACATCTTCTGTTTCGTCTACCGGTGCAATTACACCTTGTCTCAAAAGTTCATCTAAATGATGTCTTAGAATATCCTTCTTTTCAGGAGTTAAACGATATGAACGTTGGTGTTTCGGTTTAAAGTCGGGCTTCAAACATATTTGGTGTTGAACAACATTGGTAAAGCCTAAGTCAGGGTTTTCCTCGGTTACAAATAATTCTTTATTAGAATGTAAAAATTCAATCAATGTCGATTTCTGTACTTCAGTTAAGTATTCGGGAATATTAAAATAAGAGATAAATTTAGAGTCGATCACAGAATCTTGATTCACCGGTTCAGTCGACAATTGAATATTTTGAACAAAATGAGTGTCATTATTTTCACTCAAAGGCATACATACATGATCCTTAGAAAATGGTTCAAGCTCCGCTAAAATCTGTCCTTTATTCAAATGTACAGTTTCATTAGTAAAATTCAAAATTTTAATCGGGACTTGTTTCTCTCGATTTACTGTCACTACAGCTTTTGATATTATGACTCCTCGGTCTTTAGATATTTCAGAAGTACATATACCTTGCATTCCATATTGCACTTTTCCATTTACGTGTCCCCAAATAAGGACTTCTGAATCCGGAGATATAGAAGCGGGACTTTGAGTTAAAACCTTGAAATGTTTAGATCTTATGCGACAATCACTAAAGTCAATAACGATATTCTTGGAATATAAATAATTCGTTCCTAAAATTAAAGGATGCGATGCTTGCACTAAAATATATACATGAATCCAGTGCTTTCCTTGAGGCACAGTAATCTTAACCTTAGCAGTTCCATAAATTTGCACTGTTTGGTTATTCGCTAAAGTAATTTTTTTACTCGTAGCACTGAACTCGGACTTCATGGAATCGGGTATTGAATTAAAAAGTTGCGAAGACATGACATTTATTGAACTACCTGTATCAATTAATGCTGAAATTTCCTGATTTGCAATTCGCACAGGCATATACAAAAATTTACAAACAAATGTTGAATCGTCGTCACTTGTACATTCAGTTGATTCTGAATAATTAACAGTTTTATCAGAAATGTTATTAATAACATGGGCAGACTCGTGTACAGAAATTTTATCTAGTCGCCGCCCCGGGGGTCCTGTCCTGTGAACCCCGGGTTCCTCCGGTTTCCCGAATAGTTTACACACTGTGGACTCTTATGGCCCGTTTGGCAACAAATATGACAAATAAATGAGGAATCTATATTACCCTGTTCATTCCAATTGCAGGCACGTGCAAAGTGTCCTGGCGCTTGACATTTACGGCACAGTCCACGGTCATATTGATATACTTGACGATCTCGATTTCGTGGACGAGAAAACCGATCGTTTTCTTTTACATCACAAGAATTATCTAGTTGCTGTGAAAAGTTTGTGGCAAGTTTTGACACGGCTTGGGTTAGACTGTTTATTTGTCCTTGTAATTCACTAACTACATCGGTTTTGAAATTGTTTAAATCTTTCACCGCAGCGGGTGTGTTATTGGCAGATTTAGTAACAGCAGCTACAAGTGGTGCTTCGTCCTTTCGATAACCGTAAGCTTCGCCCATTTTGGCAGCTGCTAGGCAATTTGCACTATCACTATGGTGACCTGCCCGAACAAAAAAGGCGAGTTGATCAGGCAAACCCTTTATAAATTTAATCAGTATTTCGTGATCACTTTTGTGCAAAATTGTTGCTTTTTCAAGGAGTTGAGCGTAAAATCGTCAATTGATTGCCCTTTTGAAGCTTTAATGTTTCAAATATTTCACCTTCAAGAAGTATAGTTGGACTTCGAAAATCAACATCAATATACTGCTTCTTGTATACCTGTTCAAATGTTTGCCATACATGCTTATTGTCGGCTGGAAGAGTATTGAACCAAGTAAGAGCTGGACCACAAAGGTGCAAATGAAAAGCGGCAATTTTTCTAGCATCTTCTTCAGGTAATATATGATGTAACACGGCATAAGACTCAAACTCACTCAAAAACTGAAATGCATTTTTATGTGGGTATCCCCCAAATTTACGGCAATTTGCTAACTTTTCCATTTTGTGAAAAGAATTATGTTTGAAATTTGATATGGGAGGTTGAACTTCGTCGTCAAGTGTTGAAGAAACTACGGTATTTGGCGTACTAGAATTGGTAAAAGCTGAGGTTTGAAATTTATCAAATTGTGTCCAGGCAGGGGTAATTGGTGTCTCTACATTTGGCAGACTAAACGAAGTATTTAACTGTAGTGGAGAAGCCGGTGGTTGCAATAAATAGCCAATATCGGGTTCTATGTCGTTTGTTATTTGGTTATATAATAGAAAATCGTCTGTAAATACAGACTCGTTGTCAGATTCCGACATTTACCCAATAAAAATACAATGTTTTATATATATCACACGGTAAAATCAGTAATGAGAAAAATCTCACATACTGTACGCTCAGCTGTAAGTAGACGAGCAGAAATGAGATAAATCTCACATTCTACAAAAAACGAGAATAAATACAGGCAATGCATATACTATAATAAATCTTTTATTTTTGCAATCTCCAATTATTCCAAGTAATTCCGTCTATACAAGACAATAGATATTTGAATACACCTACGGACGTCCATGATGTTTTCTGACACGGGGAAGAAGCATGTATGTATACATGACGAAAAGATGAATAAAAAAATAAATGTCTATGTTTGTGTGGAAATTTTGTTGTAAAAAATGATTAATATTTGTTGGTATAAGTCACTGGTCAAAAAGCTCTCTTAATTTATAATCCATATTGACGAATCAACCACGTGTGATGTCCTCGTGTTCGGGGTCTACATGTAAAATGCACGGGAGTCACATTTTCAGAATTAAAATTTATTTGTCTGTAAAAAGGCATAAATGTTCTCAAAAATTTAGTGAAAAGTCTCCAGATATTCTTTTTAGGGTCACTCCACCATGTAACGATATCGCCTCGTCTTAATGATATTAGTGTTGGGGTTGCGACTAGCTCAAGCAATAAAACACGTCTTACGTTCACGACATTTAATGAAAGAGAGAGTAAAACAAAAAGGCGTTTCCGGACATCACTTGTACAGTTCCGTAAAACATATAAACTGAATTACACATATCCATATATTATATATCTAAATATATAACAATAATATGTTTTAGGAGACAAAGCGGGGCCATTCATTCAATTTGTCTTTATGCAGATAAATTGGTATGCTTGAGCAAAGGATAGAAAAAATGTTTAAATATTAATTCAAGCAGAAAGGGATTTAGATTATATGTACTCTGAGAGATCTTAGAATTTTCGAATTTTGAAGTATCCACATCCGATTCCTGCCGCCCCTAGAATAGCTGAATAGGTAGATTCACAATATCTGTGTTGTCCGCTTTTGATTAGTGATATAGTAAGTGATGTTAATAGTTTAGAAAGAGGTTTAGTGGAGCACTTAAATGAATCAAAAATAAAACGGTGTTTAATTGTCAGTACACTTACGTAGTTATGTAATATGGGTTATCGAATCTATAGTGCCTAACAAGATTTTGTGAGGTAGACGAAATTGAAGATCGTATTGACTTTTTTCCTCCAAAAATAAGTAGATCGGACATAATTTTACTTTATATAATGACTTCTTTAGTTTTGGGATTAATTGTAATTAGCATGTTCCTATGAGACTGAAAAATGTTGTTTTTTGTAAGATAAATAATAATTTTACCTGGCGTAGCCGTGTTTAAAGTGTATTTCGGCATTTCTCTCCGAAAAATGACTTGTTGATTGGAATAAAACGTCTTATTTGCAAACTTTCTGTGTTTTTCTCCGCAATTGACTATTGAAAAATATCTATCTACTGTGCATTTTGAAAATTTTTATGAAAATAGGAGAATTGGCGGTTCTAACCTTTCATACATATACTTCCATTGATAAAACATAACATGGACTCATCCAGTGTCCAGTTTGAAGGTCATTTTAGTTACTGTCACATTCATGCACGTTCTGATTTAATCAATAGTCATGTATGAAAAGTATAAACAGTTTGAAGGTAAACAAATAATAACTTAACCAAATCAAATTGCATAATACTCAATAACAATGACCGGTCCACATTATAATAAGTAATAGGGGTAAACCGAGTAGGGAGAAAATGTAAGATATTCAAAATTTTTTTTTTGCAATAACGAATAAAAATTTGTCAACCAAAAGTTTTGCTATAATTTCATAAACATGTCGTTCTGTATTGGTACAGTTTCTGGATCTTTCATTTATGTATTTAAGGCCATACAAAGTTTGGGCTTCAAAAGTCCACATAATTATTGACTTTATACAGAAAATTTGTCCTTTTAAAACATAAAATGTTTCCAAAACAATACGTTACTACAAAGTAAAATCATTTCTCAAAACACTGCAAAAACTTTCATTTCGATTAGAAAAGAAGTATTGTCATAAAGTGCGTTGAAATAAACAGTGGTATAGAAAACATCGAATTACCTCACAAAATCTTGTTAGGCACTATAATTCTTTATCTTTGGTTGAAATTCAAAAGGAACATCGAATAGACGTCGGGCCGTCGATCTAGAAGTATTCAGTATTTTCTCTTTGTGAAAGTTTAAGGGAGTAAATGTTGAGTTTGAGCGTGAATTAATTGTCAATACCTAACCCCTCTATCAAACTGTTCGTGTATTGTGAATAACATGCAGGTAAACATTTATTGTCTTTAAAGATCGGTATAAAATATGTTTATGCATGTACCTATATAGTTGTTTAATTTTAATTTGTAACAACGACCGCACAGTCTGCATCTATTTGAGTAAAGGATCTATGCCTTTTGTTGTTAGTTTAGCAAATTAACTGTCATAATTCTCGACTGAATTCATCACTGTATTTTTGAAATTGTTTTTGAAATTGATAGATCCAATGGGGGCACGATAATTCGTGCCTTTGGGCAATACATTTGACATAGAAGTATTATTGACACTGTTCAGAGCTATTATTATTGTGACCAGGCGAAGTATATATGAATGGAGATTGAAATTGAAAGGTTCCAGACTTTAATAGTAAAACCCCACAACATAGATTTGTAATAAACAACTTAAGTTGCAATTAGTTAAGTATATGTACATGGAAAAGTTCATTACTTAAACTGTAGTAATGGACTTTTGGTATAAATGGTAATTCGCCGTTTCAGAATCGAATGTATCCTGGGTAATTAATATTTTCAAAAATGTACACCAAAACGTTGTGATTGATTCAAAATGTCATAAACAATGGAAATTTAACCAATGACGTGACGTTATTTTCATTCTGGGGTACGAACAATGAAATTACCCATGATTCTTTAGATTCTGAAACGGCAAATTACAGACCGATATTTACGAGGTATTTTAGTTTTAGATGAAGGATATTACCATATATAGAATATATAGGTAAAATACAACTTTCTGATTTCTAAGATACAACCTGCCCTCTATATTGACAAGACTTGTTAGCTTCTCTTTGCAGCGCATAAACGATTTACAATTATTTTTTTGGATATTTTCTTGAATGAAGGGCGAAAGATACCAAAGGGACTTTCAACAAAATGGAGTCGAAAATAAACGAACAACGCTTAGTCTAAAACAGAAAAAAACACCAAAAAGACTAACAAATATTCGCTCGTGTGTGTAACAATATTTTAGATTTTAACGAGAAAAATCTATGCATTACTGAAAAATTATTACACCAGGGTTTTCGATATCATAAACTAGTAAAATCATTTACTAAATTTTATCATCGGTATAAGGACATCATTCGTAAATATAGCTCAAAATGCAGACTTCTTATACGTTCAGGTATTTCACATCCATTTTTTTATAGAAATATTCTTTATAAAACACAAAAATGTCAATATTCGCCTCGATACTAACAAAACCTTTAAATAGACTTATTAAGAAGGGATATAGTTACGATACTGTTGTCAGGTCATTAAAGATTGCATATTTTGGCGTTAATATTGATTTACTTATAGGGTCTTTGCATTGGACCTAACACATTTATTTAAAAAAAAGTAGTTGTTGGCATGACACGAGTTATTTTCTTCTAATATATGTTATGATGGTATGATACTAAACCCCTAACGCGAAGGATTGTGCCTGATATTCATATGATGACATCATAATCTTTCAATCAGTTCAATTGAAGTCTTGAGCTGGCATGTCAGTTAACTGCTAGTAGTCTGTTGTTATTTATGTATTATTGTCATTTTGTTAATTTTCTTTGGTTACATCTTCTGACATCAGAATCAGACTTCTCTTGAACTGAATTTTAATGTGCGTAATGTTATGCGTTTACTTTTCTGAGTCTCCCACAGGGTATCCCCCTCAGGTCGCAAGGTCGCTTTTAAGTTCGTCGAGAGGTCGTTTTAAGGGAAATGTACAGGTCGCAGGTCGATTTACCTAACACAAAGGACGCAAGTTGGTCGGAGGTCGTTTTTTCCAAATTTTACAGGTCGCAGGTCGTTTTTAGAAGGCCCTCAGGTCGGAAGTCGCCTCTAAAAAGCCCAGAGGTCGCAGGTCGTTTTTGACCCTGAGGAAGCCTCTTTTCTACATTGGCTAGAGGTATAGGGGGAGGGTTGAGATCTCATGAACATGTTTAACCCCGCCGCATTTTTTGCGCCTGTCCCAAGTCAGGAGCCTCTGGCCTTTGTTAGTCTTGTATTATTTTAATTTTAGTTTCTTGTGTATAATTTTGAGTTTAGTATGGCGTTCATTATCACTGAACTAGTATATATTTGTTTAGGGGCCAGCTGAAAGACGTCTCCGGGTGCGGAAATTTCTCGCTACATTGAAGACCTGTTGGTGACCTTCTGCTGTTGTTTTTACTATGGTCGGGTTGTTGTCTCTTTGACACATTTCCCATTTCCATTCTCAATTTTAAGAGTAAACAAAACACAACATAGAAAACTAAAGATAGCAACAAAAACACCCCATGGATGATATCAGGTGCTTCAGAGAATCATGCAATCCTTCTTCACATATGTAACCTGTCGTAAAAGCTGTAATAAATAATCAAACACCGTTTACAGCAAATTTATGTGAATCGGTTTACAAAATTTAAGAAAAAGTCAAAATGATTGAATTTATTAACTGATGATGAATGTTTTTAACGACCGGGACTAGCTACACAGCACTGGCATGGTCAGGAATTCGCTAACTGAATCATGAAAGGAGTCATCAGTTTTATCCATTTGAGTATTTAAGCCTATAATAATATTTAAACTAATTATAGCTTTTGCGTTGTATTAAAGTCAATGGGATAGATATATAAACTCATCATAGATAACAGGACTAAATTTTATATATACGCAAGACGCGCGTTTCGTCTACAGAAGACTCATCAGTGACGCTCGAATCCAAAAAATTTAAAAAGGTCAAATAAAGTTAGAAGTTGAAGAGCATTGAGGACGAAAATTCCTAAAAGTTTTGCCAAATACAGCTAAGGTAATGTACGATAAACATGGTCGGCAACCGTTGAATTGTTAAGTGAAATGACATCATCTATATAGCAGACAGGAAGTGATGAAATAACCAGCATTACAATATCTCTTGCACATAAAAGACACCCTTGTATATTTCGAAAAAGAGCAGGCTAATGCTGTAACAAGGCAGCACTCGAACCAGCAAAGTAGAAAGAGATTAATATAAGTTGTAATAAGTTGTTTCCCAATGCACTATAAATATATACGTTTAATATAATTTATACAAGTTGAAATGTCATTAAAACAACTTGTTTACTGAAACACCTGTAATCATTCTTTTGGTGAGTTTTCTATTGTTTGGTCTATACCTTTTTATAGGAGGTTTGTTGACTTGGTTGTCTTTTTAAAAAAAAAAAAAAAATTGCCGTTATCTTGTTGTCTGTTTATCTTTAACTTATGATTTTTTTTTGTCCCTTTGGTATCTTCCTTCTCTTTGTTGATCCTTATTTAGAAGCAAACTGATAGATTTTTAGATGAAGAACAGGAATAAATAGAAATCCTCAACTCTTTTGAGATGATCAATTGGGTGTAAGGCATTTTTGTCATGGACAAATATAAATCTTATGCCATCTATTCCATTACCATAATCAGCAACAAATGGAGAAACTGAAAAATAAAATTATGTTGTATTTGTACAGAATTAAAACAATAAATTACTTTTCTTAAAATTTATTTCAATGTAAACATGGTAAATAGTACATAAAACATTACAATGCTGATTGTGCTGCCTTTAGATGAAAAATTAAATTCAATAAAAACAATTTCATTAACAGATTAAATTCTACCTATGTTAGATATTTATAATCTTATCAAAAAAATGCAGAAATCCCCTATATTACTTAAGTTCCTTATTGTTGGAATCACTTCTAGAAAGTCTTGACTAAGATGATGGCATGTATTAATAATTTCACTTGTGTCATGATGTGGGATATGGGTGAATTACTCTCACTAAAATTCTACTTGAATAAACAATTTACTACTAGTATATTATCTTTTGTTTGGTTTATTTGAAAAAGGTTATTTCTTTTAATTATTTGTTGATAATTGATAAGTGTTAGTTCTTTGTAAAGCATAAACGCATAGCTACATTGAGAAACACACAAAACATTTAATTATTTAATGGGATTTATGAGATAATATTTCAAAAAGACTGGACCAAAAACTCAATAAAAGATAATGAAAAACAGATTACCAAAACTATGATAATTGTACTGACATGTCCAATACTATAAACATCACCTAAAAATATAGTTATAAAAATTATGCAGAATAAACAAGAGGCTCTCAAGAGCCTGAATCTCTAACCTGTATTTCAGAGGAGAAGATTACTAAATGTTAGCAAACTTGACGAACAAATTGTTTAAAATTGTCTTTAAATGGCAATAACTCCTTAAGGGGTCAATTGACAATTGTGGTCATTTAACTTTTTTGTAGATCTTACTTTCTGAACCTTATTGCTGCTAATAGTTTATATTTATCTATAATAATAATCAAGATAATAACAAAAAACTGCAAAATTTTGTTAAAACTACCAATTTGATGGCAGCAACCCAACAAGGGATTGTTCTATTCGTCTGATAATTTCAGGCCCGATAGATCTTGACCAATTGAACAAATTTACCCTTTGTCAGATTTGCTCTAAAAGCTTTAGTTTGAAGGTATTTGGCCCAGTAGTTTCAGAGGAGAAGACTTTTTAAATAGTTTACGACGACAGACGATGATGAATGCCAAGTGATGGCATAAGCTCAAATGGGCCCTGGTGATCTAAAAAAGAAAAGAAAAAAACAATTTGTGTGTGTTTTTACAGATCCCCATAGCGTTGACAATGACACATCAATACCACAAACAACATCTTAAAATATGTTTTAAAAAAATAAATTGCGGTAAAAAGATAAAATAATATTTGTCAAGGGATAAAAAAGGCGGGGGTGACAAATGAACACAAATGTACAATTTTAATTGCATTCCAGAATCACCATATTAAATTAAATGAAACATAAACAGGCTGATTAGTACATATGTAACATACAAATAAAGCAAGAACACATTTAATAGATTCATATTTGACAAAATTCTCTTAGAAAATATTGGGTCTTGGGTAATGTTTTATGAAAGGCAGATGTCAAACCATGGATGGGGTAAATAAATGAAAACAGTTATAGTTTATAAGTTCCGTGTGTACGAAGCGCTTTTCTGGATTAACCTTAATCAGGAATACCAATGCAAAAAGTAAAGCAAGGTTAATGATTAGCAAAGTTAAACATGCTAAAAATTAAACAAAATAAGGAAGAATGAAACAGCATATAATTATATGTATAGATTACATAAAAATAAAATATTCTAAATAACAATAAAGAAATAATTGCTAGGATTCTCATGGTCCCATAAGCATTAACATGATTAAAGAAAGCCTAAAAATACAAAGATAGCAAAAAAATGTGTCAATTGGACACTCACATTTATAATTATGTTCTGTACATCATATGCATGTGAACTGAATAATCAAGGTCAAAACCATATTAGTATAAGCGTGTATTTTAAGGATGTTCTTAGATGAGGTTTTGGAATTTGTGTCAGATCTTCCGACTCCTTGTTGTTTTTCCCTACAATACAAGAAAAATATATTGCCCCAAAACACCTTTTTATCTTTTCATATGAGACTTAATAGCTCATAAAAGGTCATTTAACAAAATTTAAGCATATTCTTTTCTTTCTTACTTTTGATTTGAGACCAAAATTATACCAATGGAAATATAAGGTAAAAGTCCGAGTCAGCCTTTTCTCACCATGTTTCAAAAATCAAATATCTCGAAAGAGAGCTCCATGACCTATCAATATTTTTAGCTTGTTTTTATCCTTTACCAATGTTCGTCCAGTTTACAGCATCAATTTTAAATTCTTGATTTATTTAATTTCACCTAAGTACATCCTTAAAAGTTCACATCACAATTAAAATCTGTACAAAGCTTCAAGATGGTATCACCACAACTTCATAGTTTCTACCTTAAACCAAAACTTTAATTTGTAATTGGACAGACAAAGTGATGGAAAAAAACACATAAAAAAGACAGATACCGGTAGTTGAATTTTATGGAGATTATTTGTTTGTGCTGTTCAAAATTAAATGCACATGATGAATGGAGAGAATGGGAGGAATGTTTTTAAGACTCTGACCACCCAACAAGCATGGGGTAATCGTAATCAGCTGTAATCGATTACATTTTGCAGTGTAATCATATGTAATCAGTAGTCGTGTCATTTCTGATTACAAGTAATCGTAATGTAATCGATTACATTGCAAAAAACAGGTGTAATCATGATTACTTTTATATTACTTTTTAAAAGATTACATTCAAATGATTACTTGCTGATTACAAATCTTGTATATATATATGAAAATAGTTTTTGATAGACAAGATGAAAATAAGAAAATGTAAAGCTTGAATTAAAAATCATGAAACTAGTATTCACAATGATGGGACCTTGTTTAATGTGATAAATTGTGTCATCTATATAACAAATTTGTATAACTCTTTGCAAATGTTTTATTTTGTTAACAGTTTACTAAAGGAAATTGCCTCACCAATATTTCGTTGTGAGATTGAGCTCTTATGATACAAGAATATGCCTTGAAAGCATTTTTTTTTCCTTGATCAAAAACTTCTGATATTAACTCCAATTTCATATAAGTTTACCCAATATTTTTACATAACTACATTAAATTCAAATGCATAAAACATTTAGTTTTGACTTTGATGGTCGACATAAATATATGAGCTCACTTAATTCAAAATGGAAGTTAGAACCAGATTTCATTTATTGACAAATTGAATAAATTTTGTTTTCCATAAATTAGTGTATAATATGTGCTTTCTAATTTTTATTCTTTATTAATTTTGAGCCTTACGGCTCATCAGTATATACAAGTACATGTACAGTGTATACATATGGCATAATATTACAAACAACATGCATAGTAAACAATAGGTGACGTCAGAAAAATATCTTTTATTACAATAAACTGTTTCTTAATTTAAAGAGAAATGTATATACTTTCCTAAGATACAAAGCTGTTTTGTGTTTTCACATGACAATAATTCTATTAATTATTAATTAGATCAAGTATTAAATATTTTCAAACAAATAATGACAATCAACCACTTTTAACTTTATTGATATTGTTATTAGACAATAACATTTTAATACCCAAGCTCACCTATTGTTTGTTAAAAAAAAATGGAAGTAGTGATTAACACCTGTAAAAACAATTCCCTAATTACATGTAGTTTGAATTGCTATAAAAACACAGAAGTTTAATTTGTTTATTTAATATTTTTATCTAAATTCACATTTCACCTTAGTTCAATTCCCATCTCGCCTTAGTATACTTTTTACCTTTTTTACCTGGAATTCACAACTAAGGTGAAATGAGAACACACCGTCCATTATGCCCCAATAGACAATAAAACAATACTTAATTAATTTTTCCTTATTTGTTCAGGTTTTTTGTTAATTAGGCAGTTAGTTAAAATTTGTAGAAAAAAATAAAGTTATATCTTTTACATAGAGAAAGGACACTTGTCTATAGCTATTTTATCAAATTACACATGTTATACTGTACTTGTCTATAAATTCTTTTAAATAAGATGAATAAAATAAGGCTTTTAAAAAAATCACCAAAATTAGCTTTTTTGTGAGGATAAAAAGTTATAAAAAAACCTTTGATATTGCAATATACAATGTAATCATAAGTAATCTAAAGTAATCATGATTACTTTAAAGAAAAGTAATCTAATGTAATTGATTACATATGACATAGAGTGTAATTGTAATGTAATCGATTACATTTTTATTAGCAAAGTAATTGTAATTTAATCGATTACATTTTAAAGTAATCGACCCCATCCCTGCCACCCAAACATCAAAATTTTCCTTTTACTTTGACTTCTTCCAAAATCCCATATTTTCTAAATTAATTGGAGTGCCTACCACCCTCTTTATACCCCACCAATCCTCATATTTGCTTTGCAGACTTTCAGGAGGAACCTTCTCTCTGTCTGTGTCTCATTCCACATCTAACACCAGTTATATGATACATTATTTTTGGGAGAACTGATGAAGTTGCCACCATAAAACCTCCCCTCATCTGATTTTAAAACTTTCAGGACAAACATTCTTTTTTCTCCACTTCTTATTCCAAATAGAACACAATTGTATAACATTTTTTTTGGGGGGAGAATTGATGAAGTTGTCACCATGCAACCTCCCCTCATCTGCTTCACAATCTTTCATGAGGAACTTTCTCTTTTGTCTATATCTTGTTCCACATAGAACAACACAATTGTATAACAAATTCATTTTTTGGGAGAATTGTTGAAGTTGCCTCCATAAAACCTCCCCTCATCTGATTTTCAAACTTTCAGGACAAACATTCTCTTTTCTCCATTTCTTATTCCACATAGAACAACACAAGTGTATAAAAAATTCATTTTTTGGGAGAATTATTGAAGCTGCCGCCATAAAACCCTGTATATAAACCCTGAACAGTAATTGGACTATCAAGATTAACAATAAATAAATCTTTTCCTACATTCTGTACTGTCCCTAAGGCACACTTTCGTACAGTTATAGGGATATTTTCTAGTTTACTTTTCATTTCAGCATCTAAAATATCTAACAGATCCTCATTTGTTGTGACTGGAGGAATCCCTGGTACTGTTCCTATGGTTACATGTGCAGCTCTACCAAATTCTAAAGAGACAGAGTTATGGTTCAAAATTGTTCTCAGGTTTGTCTCCCTTTCTTTTTCCTGAGGTTTTTCATATAATTTTAAACTATTCTTCGACAACTGCACTTTGGCCCCTATTGTTCTTGGGGTGACTGTTATTCGTGTGATTTCAAGGTCATGCACTGACCCATATGACCTTTGAACTATGTCCATATTTGGATATGTATCACTGTTAGGAGCTGGATTTCTTCTGGTTCCCATGAACATGGCTGTGCAATGTAGAATTTTTGTTGAATCTAACTTGAAATTTTCATACATTTTCTGCTCTACAGTATCTAAAATAAATAATTTATCAATGTAA
The DNA here is from genome assembly GCA_019925275.1 of Mytilus edulis. Classification (NCBI taxonomy): domain Eukaryota; kingdom Metazoa; phylum Mollusca; class Bivalvia; order Mytilida; family Mytilidae; genus Mytilus; species Mytilus edulis. The sequence continues at coordinate 46,168,910 of CM034358.1, forward strand.
ATTTATTTTCTAGAGCAACATTTATTTTACCTTATAGCCAATTTTTTACATCATAATTAATTTTACGATTAAAAAAAACATCTATTTTTTAACTTCATAACAAACTTTTGAACATTATGTATTGTAAATTCATAAATTATTGTGATGTTTTCTGCATGAGAAAACGCCTAGCCAAGTCGGGAATAAGACAGTTGTTATCCATTTATTTGATGAGTTTGAGATTTTGATTTTGCCATTTGATTACAGATTTTCCGTTTTGAATTTTCCTCATTGTTCTGTATTTTAGTAATTTTACTTTTTATTATTAAAAAAATGATGTCATATTTTTAACAAAAATAAACAAGAATGTGTCCTCAGTACACAAATGCCCCACTCGCACTATCATTTTCCATGTTCAATGGACCGTGAAATTGGGGTAAAATCTCTAATTTGGCATTAAAATTAGAAAGATCATATCATAGGGAACATGTGTACCAAGTTTGAAGTCGATTGGACTTCAACTTCATCAAAAACTACCTCGACCAAAAACTTTAACCTGAAGCGGGACAAACGGACGAACGGACGAACGGACGAACGAACAGACGGACGAACGGACGCACAGACCAGAAAACATAATGCCCCTCTACTATCGTAGGTGGGGCATAAAAATTGCATATTTAAGTTTGATTGCATATTTGATTGTATATGTATGCAGCATTACTTGAAATAGCAATAATTACTAGTAATCTTCCATTTATTAAAAATTATATTTTATAAAATTCATGTACCAAGAAGTTTGTAACTTTTAAACTGAGAAATAATTGACCTTATGTCAAAAGTCATCTAAGTTTTAATATAAATAACAAATTAAAGCTATATCCAGCCATGGCCAAGAATTTCATTTAGAACCCCTATCAGAATTTAATTGCACTATTTTACCTGCATGTGTAATGAGAAGTGGTCCTATCACCTGACCAACATGTTCTGTTACTTTTGGAGAGTTTGCTGTCATTGGGTTTCTTATGAATTCTTCTAAGTTGTCTTTGAACTCTGTTAGTTCTATTATCTGAAAGGTCAAATGACATAGATATTGGTACATAAAGGTCGCTGCACGTCTTTCAACAATTTTTCTTTGAAAACTGGTATTTTAACCCATTGGTCACTTTTGTGAGGGTTCAAAATAGCATATGAAACCAGCACAGAAAAATGTTAACATGGTAAAGCAATTTAAAAGAAAATAAACAGCTGCGCCATGAGTGCAAGATACGCCCTTCGTCTTGTGTATGAAATTTTAAGCGATAATCCTAAATAGTTTTTCTGAGATACAGTGCAAAATATGAAAATTTTTTTTTTTTTTTTTTTACAAAAAACTAAATAATTCTAAAATACAATTTTGAATCTTCACCAAAAAATATAGAGATATTTAGATTAATAAAACTAAGTAGTGTATTAAGTTTTAAGCAACATTCATAAAACGTTTTTGAGATACCATGCAACCTGGGAAATACCTCCCCCTTTTTTTTTTTTACAAAAAACTCAATAACTCAAAAATAAAATTTTAAATCATCACCAAAAAGTATACAGATCTGTAGATTAATATAACTAAGAAGTGTGTAAAGTTTTAAGCAATAATCATAAATCGTTTATGAAATACGGCGCGAAATGTGAAAAAAACACACCCTGTTTTAGTTATAAAGTACCATTACTCAAAAAGTTTAAATCTCATATTCATCAAAAAGTATACAGATCGTTTGACCATCATAAGAAACAACTATCTTAAGTTTCATGAAAGGAGTATATTATGTTCGGTATGGTCCTAAAATGGCCCCCTTTTTAAGCGTAAATTTCAAATTCGGATTTTTTTTTACCAATATCACAATAAGTTATAGCTAATACAGTGACTAGATGGGAAATAAGCCATTTTGCTGAAAAATTTACGTTTCTGCGTTTCATTATGACATCACAAGTTGTTCTCATATTGATTTTTCACGAAAAATCAATGAAAATGGGTAAATTTCCATAGATTATTGGACAGGAAACATAGAGCGCATATGTCGACAACAAAGATCTTTTAGAATAATGTTTGTGAAGACATTTCACATGTATTATTTGAATATAAAGATTGACGACGCCTGCGCTCTATGTTTCCTGGTCCTTAATTCAGTTGAAATCCAGCTGATTTTGTCAAATTTCACCAAAATCCCTTGTCTTGACCTTTTTGGGGTGTAAAAATCAACGTGTTAGAATTAAACTTTGACAAAAAACAGTTCTGTTTAACTTTCTCACATGTCTTTAAAGTGATACCCAACACGTTAACTAAAATTGATTTGGCTCGTTTAATTTTCTTAAAATTTCGACAAAGTATTTACTTTGACCCTTTGACAAAAATATAAAAATTTCAAAAAATTTGAACCAACCGTTTTATCAGAAAAATTACACTCAGTCTGGTTATATAGCAGTTTGACAATCACATATTTTGATCATTGAGAAGCTTAATATTCCCTTAACAACAACATGAACAAAACGTAATCAAAACGTTTAGCTGATTTTACAGAGTTATCTCCCTGTAGTGTTAGGTACCACCTTAAGGCAACTTAAAACATTTATTGTCTTGTAACTATGAACTTTATAATTGGGGCCAAATATGGCCCTTACCAAACGTACTCCTTTGAATAAGTCGTTCTCAAGTTACGGTGCAACATGTTTACGCCGGACAGACAGACAGACAGATGGACAGACAGACAGTTCTTATGTTGTACTGTTATACCACTGTCCCAGGTTAGGGGGAGGGTTGGGATCCCGCTAACATGTTTAACCCCGCCACATTATTTATGTATGTGCCTGTCCCAAGTCAGGAGCCTGTAATTCAGTGGTTGTTGTTTGTTTATGTGTTACATATTTGTTTTTCGTTCATTTTTTTACATAAATAAGGCCGTTAGTTTTCTCGTTTTACATTGTCTTATCGAGGCCTATTATAGCTGACTATGCGGTATGGGCTTTGCTCATTGTTGAAGGCCGTACGGTGACCTATAGTTGTTAATGTCTGTGTCATTTTGGTCTTTTGTGGATAGTTGTCTCATTGGCAATCATACCACATCTTCTTTTTTATATAGACAGACAATTGTATACCATAATATGTCCCATCAAAATTTTGATGGGCGTATAAAAACCATAATGAATGTATTTTCTTATTTCAAAGTCAATCGAGTGTGGTTCCAAAGGATTTTTTTCCTTTGAAACATTTCTTTAATTATAATATAGTACAAATAAATGTTTGAAGATTTCAAATAAGCTATAAATCTAAATATGTACCTGGACTAAACTATTTGGGACATGTATAATCTTTTTCAACTTACAATATGTAATGGTTTTATAAAGATAAATAGCTCAATATTTGAGTAGATAACCGTTTCAAGTTGCAATCAATACATGGCTTAAAGAGTAAACTTAAAAATAATAAGATGGGGTATGATTGCCAATGAGACAACTCTCCACCAGAAACAAAATAACATGATGTGAAAAACTATAGTTCTTTGTACATCCTTCAACTAGTCAGTTACTGAATGAGTTTCATATTTTTACCTTAGGTACACTGATTTTCTCAACCAACCAAACTAGGTTTCATGAATTTTTGAAATATTAAAATGTAGGTTTAACGTTGACAAATACAAATAGTCACTTAGCAGTCCTCTAGGTTTTACTTGTAAATAACATAATAACCTGAATACATATAAAAGTCTGTCATGAGTATTAAATCTTCATTTGGTAGTACTCTAGGTTTTACTTGTATGTAAAATACTAACCTGAATACATAAATCAGTAATGAGTATTAAATCTTCATCAGAAATGTCTTTTCCCATTGAGTGTTTAGCTGTAAATTTCAGGTCATTCTCTTGTTTTCTGGGTAAAATGTTACTAAAATTTATACTGTTTGCATTTTTCCTGTGTCCTGTCAAAAATATAATTGATATAAATCATGACAAAGTATTAACACACTATCATTTTTTATGTTCAATGGAAAAAAAACGCTAATTTGGCATTACAATTAGAAAGATTATATGAGGCTCCCGCAGGGTCAAAAACAACCTGCGACCTCTGGGCTTTTTAGAGGCGACTTCCAACCTGAGGGCCTTCTAAAAACAACCTGCGACCTGTAAAATTTGGAAAAAAACAACATCCGACTTCACCCACGCTAAATACAACCTTGCCATTTTGGGCAAGTAAAACTAGATCGAGGAGAACAATTGGCTGGCGTCATGATCAATTATGATGGTAGATCTGCTAAAATAAAATGCCCAAATCACATGTCTGTTATTAAACATAAACTGCTGACTGTTGGTCCCACCAACCATGGTCAGCCATACTGTTTTTCTGGCCATTTGTCACATTTTTGTCTACTTTATTATACTCCACTACACGCAGTAGAGAAGTATTACATGGTTGGGTATCCGTCCGTACTTCCATCTGTCTGACCGTCCCATTGTGGTATCCGTCCGTACTTCCATCTGTCTGACCGTCCCATTGTGGTATCCGTCCGTACTTCCATCTGTCTGACCGTCCCATTGTGGTATCCGTCCGTACTTCCATCTGTCTGACCGTCCCATTGTGGTATCCGTCCGTACTTCCATCTGTCTGACCGTCCCATTGTGGTATCCGTCCGTACTTCCATCTGTCTGACCGTCCCATGGTGGTATCCGTCCGTACTTCCATCTGTCTGACCGTCCCATTGTGGTATCCGTCCGTACTTCCATCTGCCTGACCGTCCCATTGTGGTATCCGTCCGTACTTCCATCTGCCTGACCGTCCCATTGTGGTATCCGTCCGTACTTCCATCTGCCTGACCGTCCCATTGTGGTATCCGTCCGTACTTCCATCTGCCTGACCGTCCCATGGTGGTATCCTTCCGTACTTCCATCTGTCTGACCGTCCCATTGTGGTATCCGTCCGTACTTCCATCTGCCTGACCGTCCCATTGTGGTATCCGTCCGTACTTCCATCTGTCTGACCGTCCCATGGTGGTATCCGTCCGTACTTCTTCCATCTGCCTGACCGTCCCATTGTGGTATCCGTCCGTACTTCCATCTGCCTGACCGTCCCATGGTGGTATCCGTCCGTACTTCCATCTGTCTGACCGTCCCATGGTGGTATCTGTCCGTACTTCCATCTGTCTGACCGTCCCATGGTGGTATCCGTCCGTACTTCCATCTGTCTGACCGTCCCATGGTGATATCCAGATGAAAACTTGAGAACGGATCAAAGATTTATTTCATTTGTTCCTAATTGTTTAGCAATATAAAGTACAAGTTATTATAAGTTCGATTTTCATCTTCAATCAACATGCAGTTTTCAAATAATCAATTTTGAACTATTTGTGACCCTTTTGTATCTTTAGTCGGTTAGAAGTCTTCATTTCTTTGTAGAGCCTGATAAACTATCAAATTGTCAAGTTATGATCATTTTTGGATCATTCCATTTTTGTTTCTTAAAAACGATTTATTGCTTCAAATACACTATGGGCGATGGTTATCACTAGCGCATAGGGCACTAGCTACTAGCCTCTCTGTGCGTGCTCCAAAGAGACAAATGTATCCAAGTAAGGTTGATGATCAGTTTTATGTTTTATCTCCCGAACACATTGTTGCGGTAAATATAGTTTTTCGGTCTTATCGTCCATCTGTTCGTTCGTCAGTTACACTTTGGTTTACCTTTGCGTTTGAGATGATTTCCTAAAAAGTTTCAAGTCGAATCTACATGAAATTTTGTACCGTACTCTTTATTTATCATGATATGGACTAGCAACTTAGTAAAAATGGGGAATTCCATCGAAAATTGAAATAATCGCCCAGCGGGACATTTCCTTGTTGCCATCAGCCTATCTATAGATCGTGTTCAAAGTATTTCAGTAGGTAAATCCAGCTCTACATCCCCGGTGATTTTATAAGAGTTCTGGGACTTGCTCAATATGAATATCAAGGGTCAAAAGAACATCCCAGCATATTACAGACCAATATCTTACATGTATTTGCTGCAAGATCATCGAACGTATTGTTACTAGCAACATTATGAAACACGTAGAGACAAACAACACCCTTTATCCACTACAACATGGATTTCGTAGTAAACGATCCTGCGAGACGCAACTCTTAGAATGCACCGATCACCTGACAAAGAACCTTGAATTGGGAAAACAGTCTGACCTACAAATGACCTACTGATAATAGATTTCTCAAAAGCATTTGACAAGGTATCCCATAGCCTACTCCTGCATAAACCCAATCACTATGAAATCAGAAGAAAGACCAACAGCTAGATAGAAGCATTCCTGACAAATAGTACCCAAGTAGTAGTAGTAGTAGTTGAGGTTGAACAGTCAGAAAAAGCAAAGGTAGAATCTGGAGTTCCACAAGAGCCAGTCCTAGGCCCTAGTCTTTTTGTTTTACATAAACGACCTAGCGAATGACCTAAAATGAACAGTTTGTCTCTTTGCTGATGACACAGTAGTCTACCTAGCCATTGCCTCAGATACTGATTGCCGACAACTACAGTCAGACCTAGGAAAACTGGCACTATGGGAGCAAAAGTGGAAGATGGAGTTTCACCCAGAAAAGTGTAGCGTGCTGACTGTCTCCAGAAAGAAAAAGCCGATCAAATGGGAGTATATATTACATGACCATGTACTAAAACATAAAACGTCAATTAAGTACCAGGGCTGCACCATCAAAAGTGAACTAGACTGGGGATAACACACCAACAACATTACTAGCAAAGCCAGCAGAAGCCATGGTTTCCTCCACAAAACCTACAAATCGGCTATAAGCATCAAAGAGCAAGCATACAAAACTCTAGTAAGGCCCCAACTAGAATACGCCACAACCGTATTGGACCCATATCATCAAATACATATTGACCAAATTGAAAAAGTTCAAATGAGGGCTGCGCGATACGTCCCCAAGCACCACAGAAACATATCAAGTGTCACAGACATGATTAACGAATTGGGTGGGAAAAGTCTCCAAGAACTACGCAGAGAGGTCAGGCTCGCAATGATGTACAAGATCGTCAACGACAAAGTGGCCATCAGCAAAGATATATACCTCCAAAGACCAACTAGAATATCAAAACATACACAACTGCATGGATACATGGTGCAAATAGAAACCAAAGACTGCAGGAAATGGTCCCTCTTTGTGAACACCACCAAAAACTGGAACAAGATTCCCCCGGAGATCGCCACAGCAGTCATTTGAGACTTTCAAATCTGAAATGACCTACCTTACAAACTAAAGATGAACATTTTTTTTTCTCTTGTTTTTAACCATGCAGAACCAATTTGCCAGTATATTCAGAAAGTTGAATGCGGGCAGTATATAGAAGAAGAAGATATTGTGTTGGATAAGGAAATACTGAATTTTTGGTTAAAACTACTGTTATGAAAAATCGAAAAGCTCAAGTCCTGTTTAGGTCTCAATATGGAAAAGAACGGATATGGGTTAATGGCACGAAGACATCACATATTGATCATTAAATGTTACACAAAATTAAATCTAGAGCTGACACCAACTTCAATAGAGCATGAACTTCCCACTTACAGAGAGCCATCTCTGGATGGTCTCAAACAAAACAAGAACAACTGAACCCAAAAGCACAGCAAAATGTCCGAATATCTTATTTAACACTAAAAGGTTTAATCAAGAACATATATGTCCCTGGTTTAATAACACAAGATTCGACACAACAATGACTTAAATAGATCCTTTAAATATAAAAACGACTTGCGTCCTCTATGTTGGAAAAAACGACCTGTACTTTTCCCTTAAAAACGACCCTGCGACCTTACGACGAATTTAAAAGCAACCTTGTGACCTGAGGGGGGTACCCTGTGGGAGCCTCATTATATCATAGGGCACATGTGTACTAAGTTTCTAGTTGATTGGACTTCAACTTCATCAAAAGCTACATTGGCAAAATAACTTTAACCTGAAGCTGGACAAACAGAGGAGATGAATGGAAGCACAGACCAAAAAGCATAATGCCCCTAGATGGGGCATTAAAAGCTGATCTATAAGACAATGATGTTGGGTTGGGGGGGGTCCCAATTTTAATAACTTATATACATGAGAACCTATGAGCAAGAGTGCTGAAATAATTGCACAGGACTCTTTTGATAAATAATCTTACAACAAAAATCTATGGTAACTTATACTGAAATGATCATGACTTAAGAGTATTTTTTCTCATAAGTTTTATTTGTGAAATTGATATCTGCTTTACTGGCATCCCAAAATTTGATTTTATTAATGAGCCATGCTAAATGATGTCAAGTACAGATAAAGACAGACATAAATTTCATATTATACAACAACCAGATGCTCCGCAGGGCGCAGCTTTATACGACTGCAGAGGTTGAACCCTGAACGGTTGGGGCAAGTATGGACACAACATTCAAGCTGGATTCAGCTCTAAATTTGGATTGTGATTAAATAGTTGACACAGCATAGGTTTCTGACACAGAATGAATGTGGTCTAATGAATTTAAAAAAAAATATTTTTGCCTTTGAGCAATTCACTATGCTGTTGAATATTAATCCTCTCAAAAAAATGTTTGAAGAAATTTTCTTTTTATTTATGAAATCTGAAATGAGAAAAATTAAACCCCCCCCCCTTTCAATTTTGTTTTCACATCCCCCTTTCCCTTATTCCAAAACTGATCTCAATTCAAATTTCTAATGGAGTTTGCAACAATAACTACTCATTTAAATACATCATAAAATATTAAAATGTAAAAAAAGTGCTTGTTATCACTGAATGGTAAAGATTGTTTTAATTTATCAGTTGGTAGTAAAAGTGAATATACATTGTATATTGTATAAAACAATGATTTAAGTTGATTCAACTACTATTCTGGACAAAGAAAGATAGCTGCAATTGAAAATTTCTTGCTATTGCGCAATATTGTGCAATAAGATATTTCTTGCTATTGCGCAATACTGTGCAATTGAAAATACTTGCTATTGCACAATGCTGTGCAATTAAAGATTTCTTGCTATTGCGCAATACTGTGCAATTGAAAATTTCTTGCTATTGCACAATACTGTGCAATTGAAGATTTCTTGCTATTGCTGAATACTGTGCAATTGAAAATTTCTTGCTATTGCACAATACTTAATATAATAATTTTGGATCCTGATTTAGACCAACTTGAAAACTGGGCCCATTATCAAAAATCTAAGTACATGTTTAGATTCAGCATATCAAAGAAGCCCAAGAATTCAATTTTTGTTAAAATCAAACTTAGTTTAATTTTGGACCCTTTGGACCTTAATGTAAACCAATTTGAAAACGGGACCAAAAATTAAGAATTTACATACACAGTTAGATTTGGCATATCAAAGAACCCCAATTATTGAATTTTTGATGAAATCAAACAAAGTTTAATTTTGGACCCCGATTTGGACCAACTTGAAAACTGGGCCAATAATCAAAAATCTAAGTACATTTTTAGATTCAGCATATCAAAAAAGCCCAAGAATTCAATTTTTGTTAAAATCAAACTTAGTTTAATTTTGGACCCTTTGGAACTTAATGTAGACCAATTTGAAAACGGGACCAAAAATTAAGAATTTACATACACAGTTAGATTTGGCTTATCAAAGAACCCCAATTATTCAATTTTTGATGAAATCAAGCAAAGTTTAATTTTGGACCCTTTGGGCCCCTTTTTCCTAAACTGTTGGGACCAAAACTCCCAAAATCAATCCTAACCTTCCTTTTATGGTCATAAACCTTGTGTTTAAATTTCATAGATTTCTATTTACTTATACTAAAGTTATGGTGCGAAAACCAAGACGACGACGCCAACGTGATACCAATATATACGACCAAAAAATTTTCAATTTTTGCGGTCGTATAAAAACAGCTCTCGTTTTACTTATGGTATCTGAGAAAATATCTAATCACAAAAACTTAATGTTGACCAATGAAACGTGAAAATGAAGTAAATTTCAGAGGAGTCTGAAAGAATTGGTCCTCTCAGCATGCTCAGTCTCACAATCATTTTGCACATCAAATACAGTTAACAAATATATATAATAGTTGACCTTTTGCATATGGTAATATAGGAAATCATGAGATAAAGATGTCTAAGTGAGAAACAAATCATTAAGGACAAGATAATAGTTTGATCTTCATCAAAAATACTACAGAAATTTCAAAATTACCTAATTGT